>CAAKMY010017070.1:14855-25051 GCA_901111285.1 Corrigiola litoralis | reverse complement strand
TTAGTCATAGAATAGTGATAGTGGTATTTTCGTGGTATGAATGTGGCTATGGCTCGAGATGGTGAAACCGATCGCTGTTAAGATAAATCGTTCGTCCAAGCACATTACCTAGTTTAATTATCATCACTGGGCATTTGACAATGTGACACATTAGGGTGTCTAACATATACGTGACCCTCCCTTTATTTCCAGTACCAAGGCTCTCACAATCTATCTTCTCCACGCCACCTGCATTGTTTTGATACATCACATTGATCAGATGTCACATATGTCTCGGTGCTCGTCTGCCATATGATCAAAATGTTTTTTTATGCTTTTATTTTGCCGTTGTGTTTAGAAGTTTTCATTATCAGAAAGTCTCCTATAAGACCGTCTATTTTTAGCATAAAATTAGATAGGGCTATAAGCCCAGATAAAGAAGCCCACATACAATTTGTAAAGCATTTGGAGGGAGAGAGAGAAGATAAGCCAAACAGAAAACCAAAAAAGAAACTCCCCCCTCCCCTTTGTCGCACAACCCATACTACCCACTCCCCCAACACTAGAGAACCATAGAGAACCATCGGAATCAACCGCCCAACCCCCCCCCCCCCGATGCTAACCACCTGTAAAACCACAAAAACTACCCACTGACCAAGGTAAACTAACCCCCAACCCATGAAAACCACTCCCCAAGCCAGAAAAACCACCCCTCAACCAACACAACCTACCCCCAAACTCACAGAAACGACCCCTTAACCCATGAAAACCACCACCAAAACCACCCAAACTACCCCCGACCCGCACAAACGATCTACCCAACCCACAATAACCACTCACCAAACCACACAAACGTCCCACAAATCACGCAAACTACCCCCCAACCGATGTGAACTACCCCCCACCGACGCAAACCAGGCCATACACCCCCCCAACCCACGGAAACTGCCCACACAAACTACCCTCTAACCCAGTTAAACTACCCCCAAACTCAAGCAAACTCCCCCCCCCCCCCCCATCCACAAAAACCATCCCCGCAACCCACAAAAACCATCCCCAACCCACGCAAACTACCCCCCAATCCACAAAAACTACCCCCAAACCACGAAAACCACCCCCTCATACCCACGAAAACACTCCCATAACCACGACAACTACCCAATAAACCCACAACCATTTTTCTTCCTCTTCTTTATCATCTCCGGCGACTCATATGTGTGTGTGTCTGGCGTTAGGGTGTAGCGAATGATTTAACCTTAAAGCTCCATGGAGTGGGTCGTGGTGGCTGCGCCGCCGTGAAACATGGGGGGTGGAGGCATCGTTTTGATAGCAGCGAGAGAAATGGAAGAAATAGGCCAAGGAGGAAGGAGACGAGGGAGATGTGCATGGGTGACGGTTGGATGCGCTGCCGTGAAAAATTAGCCGTGGAAGTGGTGTCTTGATGGTGGTGGTAGGCACAAGAGGAGTGATGAGGAAAGGGGAAAGGACGGACTGCTGACTGAAAAGATTGTTATATTAATTCCATGTTTTCATTGAATATGAAAAGATTGTTGTGATTTTTGTTTGTTTTATATACTGTAGAAGCTTACTGTAGTTGTGGATATTTTCGTTTATAGACTGGCATGATTTATTGTCAAAAAAGAGATTATAACTTATAAGCAAAATATATTTAGTAGTTTATAAAATATTATAGAAGAAATCATTGTAACCTTTTTTTAAATAATAACATATTTAAAGGTTTTTTTTATTAGAGGATAATATTTCTGATTGATATTAATGGATGATAACAGTAAAAAGAATTTAACACTTTTATTAGAAAATAATATCTTATGGATGATAATAGTAAATATCACGTTATTAGATTTTAGTCATTTTGTTGGTATTTTTATTAAATGAGTTTTCCCTTTAAGTTGTTTGAGTATCATATCCTATCAACTATCTATATGGAGAAAGAATCTAATGTTTTCATTTTAAGTGCTATTGAATAATAAAAATATTATTAAGTCTTCAAGTCTGAACATAATCTATGATTCCTTGATTATTCTCCTTTAAATAGATTGTGTATAATTGTTAACAATTAAGAAAGAATCTATTATTGCCATTATTAATTGGTGTGTATATTTGTTAACAATCAAGAAAGAATCTATTGTTGCCATTTTTAAGTGGTGTTAATTATGTCATAAATATGATAGAGATAGCTAATATAAAAAAAAGGCAAAATACTGTGGTAGCGACATGTGGCATTGCCACGTGGCAAGCTCACAATTAATGTTGCTGAGTGGTTGTTGTTTTAGTATAATATATAGATAGATAGATAGATTAAGTAGAAATGAGTATGTAAATGCGATTAGCGATATGTTCAAGAATTCGAGTAGCGCGATTTGATGATTTTGATGTTTGTCGGCCTCGAAAATAAGAAACAAGTCAACATGAGCAAGAATTGAAGTCAAAGGGCTTGGACAAGACCCACTCGAGTCGAGTAGGATTAGACTCGAGTGGTTGCCTCTCAAGTGAAAAGAGGCAGGATGGGGTTGAAGTCGAGAAGAAAGTCTCGCTCGAGTCGAGAAGGACTTTACTCAACTCGAGCGAGAAAGGAATTTAGAGCTACAGGTTTTAGCTTAGCTCGAGTCGAGCAGGACTTCACTCGACTCGAGCGAAGTGATTTTGGACGGTTTTTGGGGGTTTTTGTGGGCCTTGGTGTTAGTATTAGTTAAGTTTTCCTAATTTTGTTTAGGTCAATATATAAGACCTCAGTTATTTCGTGTTTAGGATTATTATTCATTCAAGAGAAGTCTTAACTTATTATTCAAGTATTGTAATCAGATTATGAGGAGCTAATCTCCCAACTCTTGGTTTATTATTGAAACACCCATTTATTAACTATAAGACTTCAATTTCTCTATTTTATGTTTGATTATTGCTTTAATCTATGTGCTTAATTATTTGAATATATTCTTGATAAACCTAGGTCATGAAGTAGGTTATCACTAGTACTATATTCTTTACATGTTTAGATATTGGTGTCAATTTCTCTAAACAACGAAGCAAGTATAACTTAGTTGATGTGCGGTCGCGATTAGTGAAGTTGTATGAGATTAAACTTAGTAATTAAATGCTAGAGTTGATTAATACGCGGTAGTGATTAATGATTATAGTGTTGTTGTTTTATATCATGTTGCTTTCATATATATTGTTGTTGTTAGATTGAACCTAAGGCGGTCGTCTAGGTAATCTAGTAGTTAGGGTTAATTTGTAGCGGTCGCTCAAATTAACTAGGATTAAGAAGCAACTTGAATTACCATTCGACGATATAGTGATCATCCATATTAAGAGTATATTGTTGTTTAGGATCAGCTAGTATCGGGCAGTAGCCGGATATCTGTCGACCAAGACTCCCCCTTTATTGTATTCAGACTTTTATTTAACCATTGTTACAGTAGATATTATTATTACCAAATAAATAAAACCTCCATTGTGTTACTAGAAATACAGAATACATACTTTGATATTATTACTAGTTCCTTGAGGATCGATACCCTACTTCCCTAATTATATTAGTTAGAGTCTTGGAATTAATTTAATTGACCACACGATAAAGTTGCACCAGTCGTGGTGCTTTTCCCTGAGGTTAGGTGGATGTTTTTAGGGTTGCCTTAGTGGGGACAGCCCCGTACCCAGAGGTGTTAACGTCAAAGAGGATGTGTTTGGATGGTTAGGGTGGATCATGTCGTGCTAAGGAGGCAAAATCAAAATCTATAATTGCGGTATTTGTTGCGGTTTCCAGCCAGAAGTGAGATCGATTTTTCGGGATCACCATGGTGGGGGAGGTCTGAAACCAGTAACCCAAGATGGGTTTCTGATAGCTATTAGCGTGTGTGGAAGCGTGGTGGTTTCGAGTTTTGCGCTAAGCTAGTTGTTGGTTTGCGTGTGTGTAGCTAACATGGGGGTACATATTGGGGACTGCCACACTCGACACACGACAAGACTTGTATAAATGAAGACTCACGACACATACATAAACGACTCACGACCAATTTATTAAAGGCACATCGTGCCAACCTCGACAACCAAAAACTACTCATATGTACAAATGACTCGCGAAGGACCCAACGTGCCATGCTTGACCAAAACACTAGACTTATGTACTCCAATGACTCGTACATATCCAAAAATTGACTCAAAAAATTCTAAACCCTAAGAAAGCAACCATTTTCTTATATTTGCGGCTAGGTTTGAAAGAGATTACCTACGTATAAAGAATGTAATCAAGCCATTATAATTTTTGCATAAGTTCACCAATACCAACCACGTTGGTGTATATCACTTGCACAAGACTGTCACACTTAACAAGCATATAGTCGATCGATGAGTGCCCAAGGCCACTTACTAACCATATAGCCAATGTATATCCATTGCTATATCCACTAGTGTGACAAACCAACTCAAAAAGCTCAAAAGGGCTCTTATGATTTTGTCATGAAAGGTTAGGTTCAAAGGATGGAACACATTTTAGGATTGTGGTGATAGACTTTAACTAGTAGGTGTTGATCTCCTCATGACTTTGACATTATGATCTTCACACATCGATATGACTCGTCCTTTAACATACACATTGCTTTTGTGCTTTTTCTTTTACAATTTCAAGCATCCTTAGAGACTCATGCAATGAACTTTCGAACGACATCTCTCACCCTTAAGTCAGAGCGCCATGGTTTGCTCCAAGGGGTCTAATAACTCGAATCTTTACCAAGGTGCACTAAGACACTTTCTTTGCTTATTATTTTATTTTATTTTCGTTTCTTTTCTTTTCATTGCGCACATTTTTTTTTCTTTTTATAACTTCGTTGAGTTCTTTTTATCTATTCAATTTGTCATTTCTTCACGGTCGTTCTTCCTACTAATAAAAGTAAGGTTTAATCCTAGATCTAGGCTCATTTTGATGGCTAATCAAGGAAACTATGCAAAAGCCTAGCTCAAATGGGCTCGCTAGTGATTTCATCGTTAAGGTTTGAAGGCCATTTGGCTTGTAGTTCTTACAATTGGAAAAGCTGATCAAAAAATGGTCGATCACTCTGGTAGAACTTCACCAAGAATTCCACAAGATAATTTGCGAAATTAATCTATCAAGGTGAGCAGAAGAAAAATTCAGGTCAAGTATATTCTGATTAAAATAAACACAAAGCTCCTCAGCAATAAACTAAAATTAAGAACCTCATTAAGGGTCCTAAGTGTCTATCTCACATCCATCATTGTGGATTTATATTGTCAATTTTTTCGTCTCGAAAAGGAGATGAATATGTTTTCTAGGATCTAAACAACTTGTAGGACTCATGAAACTCATATCACCAAGCTAAGCAAGCATATGATCATGTGCGATGATGTTATCACACCCGTTCTATTAGATTTTTTTTATAGCCAATTTGTTCTCTTATCCTGTATACAATATTTTGAGTTTGTCGTCGAATTCATTGTTGGGCATAGAACATCATATTATGAAACAACAACTCTAAATAAGGACAAGAGTGTTCACAAACGCTTACTACTCCATAACATACATTAGACATTTCAACAGACTCCAATAAGAATATTAGTATTCAAAATACTTAGAACTAAAAATATGAACTTTAAATTGGGCAAAAACTTGTCCAAAGCTCATGAAACTAAAAATAACATATCCTAGATAACTAAACAGACTTTCCTTCCATATCATTGGGTTCTTGTGTGAGTTCTTATGTCCATAACATAAGCACACTTCCAATTGTGTTACCTCGAGCTCATACATTGAGACTTCTTACGGTTAATATTCCTCTCTATTTATCATGCCTTTAAGGACAATCCCCTTATCCAATAAATCGTGCATCTTGTGTCTTCAATGACGCCTGTATTTTTGAAGTGTATGCCTACGCCCTTTGTGAAACTCATACCATGCAAATTCATCGCAATATTGCATCCTTGACAAATTCTTTGTTGGTCTTATAGGTGTCAAGTAACCATCTATGTTGAAACTATGAATATAATGTGAATGATTTAACCTATTCTTTTTTAATTCATTAAAAAATATAAGTCAACTATGTACAACAAATTTTTGTCAAAGTTCCCATTCCAATTGAAAAAACCATTTTTACATAAAGATGATTATAGGAATGCAAGTCCCTCCAAAATTTAATTGACGAATCAATATTTAAAAATTAATATTTAAATTCATAGAGGTAGACTTGAGGTTGGTCACTTTGAAAAATAAGCTTACTAAGACATTGAGTAGTGAATAATTCTATGATTGATCATTACCAATATCGATAAAGGAAGTAAAATGTTCTTTGTTTCTCCGAAGTGAAAGAATAACATCTCTAACCTTCTTCCAAAAAAAAAAAAAAGAAATATCGATGAAGAAAAATAAAAAAGCAATACAAGAATACTTTAATTCAATGCAACAAACTTTACTTCATTGATTCAAATCTTTTTATACGCAAAATTTATTAAATGATTTCATGGAGTTTCAAGTTCCACCTTCATGAGAAGGTAGTAGTTGGATATCCGTCCTAATGGTATGTTGCCTAAAAAAAAAGAAGACTATCTTCCAATAATGCTAAAGTATGAGAAAAGTATAAGAAAATCAATTGAAAAAGTGACTCATTAACTTATAAAAAATATGTCTAGAGTAGTTTTAATTTGGCGGTTTTCTTTGCAATTTGAACTACCTATTTTTCAAGGCCACGTCTTGGTCTATCTTCTAACATTACTTGACATCAAATTTGTTCTTGTAGGAAAATTAGAGTTTTGTGCGAATCTACCTCAGATTTATAACTATAAATCGCAAAATTCAAGTTTTATAATTCAGAGTTCTCGTGTGTTTCAGCGGTTGTTAGCTCTAAATTTCTGAAAATGTATGACAATGGCTTAATTTGTTGTTTTCTTTCATTCAAAAGTCTTTACTACGCTAATGATGCTCGATAGTTGCTTTTGATAGATATATTAATACATTAAGATTATGTTATATCTTATAACTTTACGAGATACAATTTTTTGCTAGGAAATTATGCCAATTATTCATATCTATGATATTCTCATAAAAAGGAATATTTTAATTAGATACAACCCATGCATCCCATATGAAAAAAATATCATAAAATTATCCTTGAAGTCCATTATATTGATTTGAACTATTTTCTCACCATTATTCAAGAACCCAAATTTTAAAATAAACTGAAGGAAATATATAGAAAATCACTCTTAGGCATAAAAAAATAAATCAATAATATATGAAGGGGCATGTCAAACGAGTCATTAAGGTTGGGTTCGTGTTCGATACCTCCTTCATTACTACTTCTTGAAATCCAATGATGTGCTAGTAGAATATATCAACCAATTCATATCTACATTATGCTCATCAAAATGAATGACTCTATTTCCTCAAATCCATAAGTCGTTACTCAATATCCTAAATTCTTTTGCTAGTTTATTATACAAAGCAATTGATTTGGTTTATTTGTTAGTGAATCAGGTCCAAGTTTTGAGTGAAACTATCGTGCACAATCTTATCAAATGAGTTTGATGAAACAATCCTACAAACCCTCCTTTCCACATACCTAACTTTTATTTCTCTCTCCTCGTTACTCATCCAATTCAACCTCTGACAGCCCCCATATGCTCCCCCATGTCTCGAGCCGCTGCTAAATTTCTCCTCCCCCTCCATTGTCACTTCTCCCCCCCTCTCCGTCTTCAAATTTTCTTCTCTTTCTCCCTCCTTTCTCCACCACCATCATGCCCTCATGCTCCTCCCCAATCGTTTGTCCTCAACAACAAGGCTAATGTTTCGCCCAAATCAAAGGTACGGGGAAGCCAAGTGTTTTGCACTTGGTCATGTCAGTTACTAAGGAGTAAACGACCTTGTTTAGTCTGTTACTAGCAACATTTTTGGCGAATATGAAGATTGAAAGTGGCCACATTTCAAACGGATAGTTTATTTCTTGACCAACGAAAAATATTCTAATCAAATGGATGTTGAAATCGAAATTTGCGTCAAAATTTCCAGTGGCTTGATTTATTCAACGTCCAAAAATAATGGTTGCGACAACGGTCAAAGTCGGTTGTAAGAGAAATTATGGTTTTAGGTAAATATGTAATTCAGTTAGTTAGGTACTTAAGTGAGGAGTAATTTGATTATTACAAAGGATATCTCCAAAGCATAGAATGAGACCGTCTCTTTAAGTCTTTGCTCTTAATTAAAATTTAGCGAGCCCCTCTTAATTAAAAGTTAGTTAGGTACTTAAGTGAGGAGTAATTTGATTGTCAAAAACTCTTGTATATGACCCAAAATTTTAACACTAACAAAAATCGGATAATATAATCGAACAATATGATACATGTCCTTAGGCTTCCAAAACATAATCCGAATGTCTTGATAGAGACCATATATTTATATGATCACAGTAGACGGAGACATAATATACTTGCCCCAAAGAGACTGGGTTATGAATCTCTTATTTGACTACGTAAACTTGAATCGACTTAACTATAAAAATGGACCGTCTTTTCCAATAATTCGTGAAACATAACATGCGTGGGCTTAATAATTACTAATAAGGAATCCTACTAATAATTGCATGTGGGCTACATACTTGTCTCAAAGAAGCCGGGATATGAACCTCTTATTTGACTACATAAACTTGAATCGACTTAATTATAAATATGGACGGTCTTTTCTAATAATTTCTGAAACATATCATACTTGCGCTATATAATTAGTAATAATTGCATGTGGGCTATATAATTACTAGTAATAATTAGTAGTTAGTTACTCCTCCCAACCCTCATGAAACAAAAACAAAAACAAAAACAAAATGACGGCAAAACACGCGTCAGTTAGTTAGTTAGTTATATCGAATCATCGTACCATAACAGAAATCCCCAACCGAATTTCCCACCAAAACACTTTCTCTCTCTCTCTACAATACAAGAACTCACCTCACTAAAACACTCCATTTTTCCCACAAATTTGAGCACCCATTTGCGCAAAAATGGAGGTAATGGAAGAAAACGAAGAACCCAACAATGGCAGCTGGAGGGGGAATTACCGCCGTTCGCTTGAGGAGTTGGTGCACATGGGTTATGGTGTTTTCGACACTCTTGCTGACTCTTTGGCCGGGCGTTTTCTTGCTTTCGTTGATACCGTGTCTCCCCTGTTCCAGAGATTCAGTGTGTTGGATTTGGGAGCTAAGGTGTTTATCATTGTGGTCTTGGTCACTTGTTTTGGGTTTGACGTGGGAAATGCGCAACCTGGTATGTTATGTTCTGTTTCTTGAAGTTTTTACTGTTTATGTGTTCTTGATAGATGGTTTTGATGATGAAATGTTTGTGATAGTAAGTTTGTATGACTGTTAATACGATGGTATTTTGTTCTGTTTCTTGAAGTTATTGTTTCTTTATGTGTGATATATGTTTTCGATGATAAAATGTTTGTGACAGTAAGTTTGTGTGATTGTTAATAAATGGTATTTGGTTCTGATTTTCGTAAATATAGTTTCACAGTGTTTATTCTAAGTTTGGTATGTTCGTTTGTTTAGTGCATGTTAACTCTATGTTTCTTGAAATTATTGTTATGTTTTAGAGTTTGAAATTTTTGTGAGAGTAAGTTTGTATGATTGTTAATAAATGGTATTTGGTTATGATATTTGTAAATATAGTTTCACGAAGTTAATCCTCAATTGTTATGATTGTTTCTTTAGTAGATGTTAACTTTATGTTTTCTTGGAATTAATGTTTCTTTATGCATGGTGTATGGTTTTGATGATGAAAATGTTTGTGAGAGTAAGTTTGTATGATTGTTGATAAAGGTTATTTGGTTTTGATATTCATAAATGTAGTTTGACAAAGTTTATTCTCAATTTGGCATGTTCATTTCTTTAATACATGTTAACTTTACTTTTTCTTGGAGATATTGTTCTTGTTTTTAGTCGCACTGTTCATAATGTTTTACCGATGAAATGTTTGTGATGGTTGATTTTTATGGTTTTAGTCTGCAGTAATGTTTGATGTTTGCTTCTGATATGAATAAATATGGTGTCTTTTTATGATCTTGTAGTTCAACTGATTCTTGCGATTATTCTTCTTGTTTTGGTTTCTTTGTTCATGGTGTTTTTGGTGATAAATGTTTATGAAAGTAGATTTGTATAATTTTAGTCTGCAGTTATGTTTGATGTTTGCTTCTGATATGAATA
>CAAKMY010017070.1:0-14786 GCA_901111285.1 Corrigiola litoralis | reverse complement strand
TTCGATGAAATGTTTCTTGGTGGAGTTTAGTTTATGATTTTCTGTGATTTATTAGGTTGACGTTTGTCTCTTGATGTGAAAGATGGCATCTGGTCGCTGCAGTATGTTGTTTTAGTTTACTGGCGTCAAAAATTTCAGTTTGTGGGATTATTTNNTTCTGGAACAAGATTAGTACTCTTGGGGGTTTGTTTTGTACGAAGTATGTTCTGGAACGATTCATTTTCTTCATTATCAGTGGGGGTTTATCATTCATGGGTCTGTGGCCTAGGAAAAATAAACTGTGGTTGATTGATGTCAAGTGGAATGCGTATATGACCACCATGAAAGTTTGAAATGAATGATGAATATAGTATGTACTAGAACGGTAGAAGTTAGAGGCTAGAGTTGGGAGTTATGTTATAGGAGTCTTAGATGTTAAAAGTATTTCATAGCCAGTGAACATGCTTAGTTGATTTGCGATTATTAACATTATACCTGTAGTTCACCACTCCATGCACGATTTTCTGGGAAGTTCTGTGAAACTTACTCTGGATTGTGCTCATTTCTCAATATGTTTTAATTGTAATTTGAAGCAAAATCTACTCCAATAATCAATTCCACCATTTCCTCTGTACTTTGTACATCTTCAAGGTCATTATTCTAGGTCTTTTTCAGTGTGCTGACAGCTAATTTTAGATGAGAAAGCAGCTGAGTTTTTAGTGTGTTGTACCATTTTTTTGAGGAGGGGGAGAGGGGGGGGGGGGGACTCCTCTTATGCACGAAAATATGATAAGTGGTTCTCTTTGATCTTTGACATAAATTAAGTGGTTTAACTACTTTCAGTAATATATTGAGCCTACTGAGAAGTTCAGAGTAAAGGGCGACAGGCGAACTAACTGTCATCCTTGTTTTGACACCAGCTTGTGTAGTCGAAATAGTCAATTACAATGTAGTTTTGGATTTTGTTTGGTGATGTTCTTACACCTTGCAAGCTCACAGTCTTGCGTGTTTTCCTTGTCACTGTACCTTTACTTTTTCTAAAATTTTAGCAGTCAATACAGGGTTAGTTATAGTTTCGAAAGTTGAACAGTAGAGTTTATCTAGCACTGAAAACATGATTATTAGAAATCCCATCTCAGATTAGATCAGTACTGGCTTTCTGCATTAGAGAAAACCATAAAAGCTACTCAATTTTAAAGTTTGATGCTGTGACTCCTCAATAAGCACCACGATCTTATGCAGTTCAGTCAAGTACTTAGCTCTTCATGCATGATTATCTTTATTGTCACGTTGCAGATAGTTCTGAACCATTTCTATCATGTACTTCTATAATTCTTTTTAAGGGGTATATCAATTGCTTTTACTGATTTAGCAGTTCTTTTAATCCATATGATTTCGTGTCTCCTACCCCCTTTTGCTTCAGTTACAGAACAGTTATAAATTTGATCGAGTACACCTATATCGATACTGTGTTTTGGTTAAAAGGACTAAACAAGCTTTACTTGAGGCTAATATCTTGGAGAAGTTAGTGACTGATTTATTCATGCTTTAGAAGAAGCCGAAAGTGTACATCAGTTACTTTCGTAATTTTTTTTTCCAAGAATATGTTCATATTTGCTCCGGGAGTATGGTTGTTGGTTATCCACTATGCTGTACACCTTCCTGAAGCAAAGAAACTTATTCTGTTATGCTCTCTGCAGCACCTGCTTATCTTCAGTTCTCATTGAACGGAACGGAGTTTCCTGTTGAAGACTACTATGATTATATAATTGTTGGAGGTGGCACCGCTGGATGTCCATTGGCTGCTACCTTGTCTCAGAATCACAAGGTACTCTTGCTGGAACGTGGAGGAATCCCATACGGGAAGCCAAATGTGATGTCCCAAGAAGGCTTCTTGGCCACCCTATTGCAGATGGATACATTTGACTCTCCAGCACAAGCTTTTACATCTGAAGATGGTGTGCCCAATACCCGTGGTCGAATTCTAGGGGGAAGCAGTTCCATAAATGCAGGGTTTTACAGTAGAGCTGATCAAGACTTCTATGTGAAATCTGGGCTTAATTGGGATCTAAGATTGGTGAATGAATCCTATGAGTGGATTGAGAGTTCTATTGTCTTCCGACCCGAGTTAAGAAATTGGCAATCTGCAATCAGAGACAGCATGTTGGAAGCTGGGGTCAGCCCGTATAACGGCTTCAATTTGGAGCACGTTTTGGGAACAAAAATTGGTGGCTCTACTTTTGACAGTTCTGGCAGAAGGCATACCGCTGCAGACTTATTGAGCTTGGCAAAAGTTTCGAATCTACAGGTGGCTGTTCATGCCAATGTTCAGAGGATTTTACTTTCCACAACCTCTCTATCAGACAACTCGAAATTGTCTGCAATCGGTGTGGTATATCACGATTCGCAGGGGCTTTACCATCATGCAATGGTCCGTGATAATGGGGAGGTCATTCTTTCTGCAGGAGCAATCGGGAGTCCTCAGCTGCTTTTGCTTAGCGGAGTTGGTTCAAGGCCATACCTCTCCTCATGGGGTATACCAGTGGCACATCACTTACCTTATGTCGGCAGATTTTTGTATGATAATCCCAGAAACGGTATATCCATTGTGCCTCCAATGCCTTTGGAACATTCTCTTATCCAAGTTGTGGGTATCACCAAAGCAGGAGCATATCTGGAGGCAGCATCAAATGTAATTCCATTTGCAGCCCTTTCCCACTCTGCCTTTACCCGATCACCATCTGCTCCTCTATATCTGACAGTTGCAACAATTATGGAGAAAATCTCTGGCCCACTCTCATCAGGTTCACTTCAGTTGGCCTCTACAGATGTTAGGGTGAATCCTAGCATCAGATTTAATTACTTCAGCGACCCAAAGGATCTTGAGTTGTGTGTTGCCGGTATGCGTACAATAGGGGACATACTGAGAAGCAGAGCCATGGAGGATTTTAAGTTTACCACGTGGTTTGGCAGTCGGGATTTCAGATTTCTAGGACCTACATTGCCCATCGACCAGTCTGATGACAATATGATGGGTGAATTTTGTCGCAGAACTGTGAGCACTATATGGCATTACCATGGTGGTTGCCTTGTGGGAAAGGTGGTGGACCGTGATCTTAGAGTGATTGGTATCAATGCTCTCCGAGTTGTCGATGGTTCAATTTTGACCGTTTCTCCAGGAACCAATCCTCAGGCTACTGTTCTAATGCTGGGCAGGTAAGTGCTTTCACGCCAACAATGTGTACAGTTTTATTTAAGGACTAATCCGAGTGAAGAACCTGACTTATTTGCTTAATTTGTTTGCTAGATACATGGGAATGAAGCTACTGGCAGAGAGAACAAGATAGGGGGCCAGTATGACAGTCTGCTGGAAGCAGTAGAAGTAGATACATGGAAATGAAGCTACTGGCAGAGAGAACAATATAGGAGGTAACCTGTGACAGTGTACTGGAAGCAGTAGTAGTAGATACTTCTGTAGTCAAGGATCTGGCTGATTGAAATCTACTACTGTGGTGTGATTTTGTTGTGAACATATATCCTGTTAGATGCACTGATAGTTGAGTGTATAGGCAACTTGTACATGCTATAGGAATTTTAGGAGTACAGAAGAATGCTTACTGAAGTGTACACTTACGTTCTGTTTGGATCATGACATTGATCTATCATCTATGGCATACTGTAGATACCTTTGAAGTAAATTCTATTTGCCTTTTGCTTTGTCCACTCTGAATTGTCATATTCTCCCATGGAAAAGATGACAAGAAAGTTAGAATCATTTCTTGCATTCCTGTCAACTTGCTAGCATCTTGGCTCTGTACCTTACTGGATCAATATAGCCTTGAGATACCTGCATCTCTTTAGCCAAGCATTGGCATACCCTTCCGATTTCGAATTTATACTGTATCATTATAGTTTTGTCATTAAGACCACTATGTGCCTTATCACTTAATTAAACCCGGAATCAAAAAGCTCCTGCCATGACTTTGTTTAGGTTTAATTGAGTGATAAATGTAGTTCCAAGATCTCGGATCGAATCGGTATATTATAGTTCTTGGCATTGCGTCATGCATACTTCTGTGTTCTGCTCTTATTCTTTAGTCTCTGAGTTTTTCTCTTAGAGCAAATATTGCAGCAGCCGACATCCACAAACTGCACACCGACAATCTGACAAATTTATTGTTAAATAATTTTCTACTGGACCGAGACTTGTTTAAGCGTATCTCAGTATCTGATAGAAAGGGAAGAACATTAAGCATACCAGATGATTGATAACTTGGTAGATATAAGTTTTGACTTCCGAGATATAAAATATAGCTGATCAAACTGCGCCACTGCGTCTAATCGGCTAAATCAAAGGTTCATCACCTGATGTTCTGTAACTATTGGGCAGGGGCTACATATAGTTTTTGAAATTCATTTATGCGATTTCGGAGCTTTCCTTTGAGTACGTTCTTCAATATGCCTTCCATTTGAGCAATTCCAGTCTTCTTAGACTGCGTTGTGATAATACTATGGATTGAACTGATTTGTTTCAGATATATAAATAATGCATCCGCTAAGCTGGTTTCATGAAAGTTAGCCACACATGATTCATTTTAGAATACCTTTTTAAGCCCCCTGTGTTGATAATGTAAAAAAAACTTTTCATATTTTCCTAGATATTTCCTGCCTTTTACTACATCCTGATGTATGATTAAGTTAGTCCCTTTTTGGCTTCCTGGAGTCTGTATGGACATTTTTGATCCTCTGAAACTGAATTTATCATGTAACAGTAACTTGTTAACAAAAACATAAGCAGTATCTTTTGCGTAGACAACTCTCATGTTACGAAAACAGCAAACAGGCTGGAGGAAGTAGAAAAGTTAGAGCCTGAGTTCCAAAAGTCAGTTTGTAACTATGCCAAGTAACACGTAGATGCTCATGTCAGAGGTAGTTCATGATACTTGCTAAGTTTACAAGAAATAAATTGATCTTAGCTACTAATGATCAAGGGCAACATTGGATAAATGAATTTCAGGATTCTGAAATCAATGAGAAGCAACTTCGAAACATTATAAATATGGAGTTCACAATCTGCAGCCTACTCCTATACAAAATTGTCGTACAAAGTGTTCTGACAGGACGATGTTGAAGAATACTAAGATTCTCATTTTAAGTGTTCTGCCAAGATTCCAAGAACACCTTCCGTAGTTCCGTCCTTCCGTTGTAAGGAGCTAGTCTTACACCGTTGTTAAGGTTGCACTATAAGCTATGCTGTGTGAATGCTGCTACAGCAGACTTGTAGATAACTGGTGACTTCTTGAGACGTTATGCGATCTGTTTGGACCCTAAAACAAGAGAAGAACTTGTTCAGATCTCAACAATGCTCATGGTCAGACATGGTTGCTATACCTTCCCAAAGTATGAAAATGCACTTCAACAAAACGAACGCTCTAAGGAATGTGATCGTGAAACTTGAGAAACCTAATTCGTTCTATCCCGCGGATCAATCCACAACTCACCATAGCGTGATACACATATCAATGTATAAAGAAAAAGCTTATTAATATATAAGAGATAGTCAGATAGACAAACAATCAAGGATAAACTGGATGAAATATGAAAACCATATTGGTACTGAGACAATGAAATCAAGTAAGTAAATGTATAGGTGAAACACTCCTCTTAACGAGCTCGCATGTCCAAGTCTTGACTGATATCACATTAGATATAGTCCTTGGTTGAGTTAGTAAAAGTAGACTATAAGCAAGTCAAGACCCATACTGATGCAGAAGTCTAAACTAATGAAATACGAGTTACAATGCATAAGTTGCATCTTCTCCATTTCCGCAACTTCATTGAATATACACTTAAAATGTCCAATAATTTGTGTCACTGTACTTCACGAGGTTGAACAGTTCAAGTCAGTCATAGAGATGTCACTTTAGAACTTAACCTTTCCAACCGCAAACAATGTCCGTGGAGATTTACGAGTTATGAAAAATATGTATTCCTCTTGATATCACTTCTAATTGAAATGTTAACGATTTTTGACACATAATCTTACTCACTGGCTAAAAACAAAGAAAGGAGATATTGCACTATAAATTACACAAATTATTTAAATTTAAATTAGACATAATTATAAGTTGAGTTAAAATTATTATTTTTTATTAACATTACAAAATGTTAAAATTTGACTATTCTCATATAAGACTTTATGAATTATTTCGATTCACAAACTATTCTCAATGACTTGTGGTGATCTTAATTTAATTTGTTCTTTCTTTCAAAGGTAACTAAGGTAATAGAGAAAATATCTGAGCCATTGTCTTGATACCACCTCCTTGGCATTTGTGTGCATGGTTAAAGTTTTAATCATATGATTTATAAATCAGGATCTTTAGATAAAAACGGTACTGGAGATTATTCTTGTACCTATGACTTCAATTTCCTGTAGCAATTTGTCATTTGTTTAATAATAGGTGAATATGTCATTATGTTTCATAAACATACTTTTGCACGGCTAGGTTCCCATAAAATTAAAAGGTGATGCTCACATATAAAAGTTCTGATATTCCCACACCTTCACCCACCACCATCCTTTAATCACCCCTTAGGGGACCCCTACAGAAAAAAGATAAAAATATCCCCCAAAATTAGATTTTCAGTAGCTGTTGAATTATTATTTATAAGAAGTGTCACCCCCACCATTAACTCTTTGAGAGACTCCCTCCTTCCCATTCATTCTCCTCAACCACCCCCCAAAACTCAAACAAAAATTATTAGAGACTAACATAAAAAAAAATATCATACAAAAATGGCTTCTGCTACATCTGCAAATTCCTCATCGATCTTCACCACCAACTTCCCCAACAACAAAAAAAGATCATCATCTACCAACAACAAAAACAATCTCTCATTTCTAAATTCAACCTCACCAACTTTTCTTAAGCTCTCCAACACCATTTCACAACCCCTTCACAAATTGACCATAACATATAATGCCCTCAACACCAACACCCTCGAGGTCGCGACCAACAAAGACGTTAGTCACGGCCTCAAGCGTGGGCCGGGTTTGAAACAAACCCGTCCCACGATCCTGGTCTCCGAGAAACTCGGAGAGGCAGGCCTAGCCGTCCTAAGGGAATTTGGCGAGGTAGACTGCCTCTACGACCTTTCTCAGGAGGACCTATGCTCGAAGATCTCCAAGTACGACGCATTGATCGTACGAAGTGGCACTAAGGTGAGCAGGCAGGTTTTCGAGGCGGCCGAGGGAGGGCTGAAGGTGGTAGGACGTGCTGGTGTAGGCATTGACAATGTGGATCTGCAAGCAGCCACTGAGTTTGGATGCCTTGTTGTGAATGCTCCTACGGCTAATACCATTGCTGCTGCCGAGCATGGCATTGCTTTGCTTACTTCTATGGCTAGAAATGTTGCGCAATCTGATGCCTCCATGAAAGCTGGTAAGATTTAGATACATGCAATTTTTCCACATTTTGTTCTATTCTCGTGATGCACCACATTTACCAGTATAAAAAGATATTACGATTCTGTCTTAGTCGATCTGATATTCATTAGTTCCTAGATTTCCTGTGTTTGGTAAATGTCGTTATCTGTTGAACAAATGTTATTTCCTTCCAATAATTATGGTACGTATGCCATACTTGCCAACAATATAGGAGTGACACACCACCTTTTAAGGATCGAACCTTTCTGCAGTAAGAGTCAATTATATACAACAATATAACAGCAATTATCGCCAACTTACGTAACATACCTCTCTTAGTCTCTTGTAGGCAGCCGACAATATAGTGCTGCCATTATAAATGTTTTTGTCTAGGACCAAAAAAACTAGGCTAGTTTTCGTGCATTTTTAGTTTAAGATGGTAATTATGTTCATATGTAATCCTGTGATCCGCAGATCATCGTGCATGATTGGTTATGATCTACTTTTGTTAATCAGGAACCTTTTTTTTTTATTAATTTGTCTACAGTTGAACAATGATCCTATTAAAATTATTACAAATAGGGACGAGGGGTTCGAACATGCATGTTAGTTAACTTTTAAACGTCATCATCCTTGAATTATGGTTTATGAAACCTCTAATTCTTTAGTAATTAATAGAAAGGACAAATGAACAATAACAAATATAAAATGGAAATAATATTCACCAATATAGAAAGTTACGTTAGTTAGCATTTTTATACTAATCAATATGGGAGATAATCAAACAAGTCTCCTCGCTAATAAATTAATTCAACAACATATAAGAGATGAAATGATTATGTGATGATAAAAGCCAATTTTAATTAGATGTTAATTACTTAAAAAAAAAAAACAATTTGGGTAGGGAGAAGAACACATAGAAATTGGAAATGTATAATTTTGTATTAGATTTGAAAAAAGAAAGTATATTAAAAACAAAAATTATTTTGTGGATTCCTCATCTTGTCACATGAGTTTACTAAAAGAGTGATACTTGTGTTTTGCTTTGAATTGATTAGTCAATGTTTTCTTTTGATACATTATATCAGTCAATATCACAGTGAGAAACTCATTTAAAAAATTATAAATATATAACAGTGAGAAACTTGTGGGAAATGATTTTTATACTCCTCATGTTGATTTTTACACTCCCCATGTGAGAGGGATAAAATATTACATAAAAATATGTGCTCTCAAATGAGAGATGTTAATGGGAGTGTAAAAATTATTTTCCGAAACTTGTGCTTTCTTTGAAAGTTCATAATGTGGTTACTTTTCTTTGGTCAAGCTATGTCGATTTCAAGTGAGCTACTACTATTCCGAGAATGATATGCTCCACTTCCTTTACTCAGCAGCTTATGCTTTGCATTTGATCACGTTTATACTTTACAGCTATGCCGTTCTTATATATTCCCCTTTCCTCTCTGTCCTCTCAGGAGTCATGTCTTTTTCTCCTCGACGAGATGATTAATCTTAAACTTTGTCCATTATTTACAATAAAGTCACTCGAGTACTAGAGTCAAGAGTGGCGTCATCTCGTATGTAACAATTGACCGTTCTTAAGTTGAGCTCACCAACAGCATAGAGCATAGTATACATTGAGATCATAAATAGTCGCTATTTGGCTTTACTAAATCACAAGTTCATAAGCAGTCCCTTATTTATTTCACCACAGAATATTTTTACCTAAGAAGTCAACAAAAAGTCTTACTCTGTATATGAGATCATAGGTAATCGCTATTTAGCTTTAAAGAATAACTTAAATTACATTGTTAAGTGATCGTGTTAATCAATTTGTTGCCACATGACACATCTAATAAAAAAAAATACATTTTTTTAAATTATATTCAAATAACCTTTTCAAAGTAAAATTTAAGAATTTATACAATAAAAAAATCTACTTTAAGAATACGATTATAAGTCCAACCCTACTATGATTTATTACCAAAAACATATGATAGTAGACACGAACCCACTAGCTAAGGCAGTGGTCACATGAGCTTCAGAAGTTGGCAACTTGGCATTAATGTCGATGAATTTAATCCCACTTGCCCCTTACTGACAGGAGCTAATCTTAGATCTTGGCTATTTATGTTTATTCTCCCCCTTGTGTTTTTTTATTTATCATTTTACTTTGATTGTATTATGGTGTCTGCTTGTTTTGTGATCTTGTCTGAATGTGATCGAATCGCCAAGCACGATGGTTCTTGTTTCCTCCGCACAGATTACTGTCTTCTTTGCCAATTACCCTCTATACAAGTAACACTATTATCCCAGTTAAACGTAAAAGATCACCTTTTTCTTGGTGGGGAAAATATTACTAGACTCGTACGGCTAAAGCATCGAAATTAACATGTACTTTTCTTAAGTGGGTGATAAAAAAATTCAAGTGTCAGTCTAGAATGTTTTTATTTATTCGGGTGGTTTATAATACAAGTATTTATGAATCAAGAGCGGTGAAAGTAGGGTTGGCCCAATAGTTAGGGCTTTAACCTGCCTTGGGATTGTTCCGGGGCCAAATCCTTAGATCCCTTCCCACGCAGCATTTGTTGTTCCAATGTAAATAAAAAACAAAATAGGATCAACAGCAGTTCATATAGGTATTAGTTATTTTTGTTGGTAAGTTCCTGTGAATTTGTAGTAAGAACCTGACCTTGAAAAACATGTTTACATCTGTATACTTTGATGACTTCCCTACTTCAAAGGAGGGGAAGATAAGGAATTAACTCAAGATCTCTAAAAAATAACTGTTAATACAAACTAATGAATCAAGAATCATAAGATTTTTTCTGTCTAGAATGTAACTTTACTTTTACTGGAGCATTTCTGTTCCACCAATTGATTAAGTCAAGATTCCCTGGATCAGTCTGTTATGGCTACAACTAGAACTTTCACACTGGTATTTTGTTATTTTTGTCTACTTTTCTTTAGTTAAAGGCTTAAAGCAAAAGATTTATAGAAAGACTAAACAAACTACAGGGGATCAGTTGCATCAAGTGCGAATATGGTATGAAGATGTTTCGTGTAGTAGTACGCCTAAATCTGACACTTCTGCTTTGCCCCTGCAGGGAGATGGCAACGGAGCAAATACGTTGGTGTGTCTCTGGTCGGAAAGACCCTTGCCATAATGGGATTTGGAAAGGTCGGATCAGAGGTTGCAAGGCGAGCTAAAGGGTTAGGCATGCATGTCATTGCCCACGACCCTTATGCACCTGCTGACAGAGCACGCGCAGCAGGAGTTGAGCTGGTCTCTTTCGACCAGGCCATCTCCACTGCACACTTCATTTCTCTTCATATGCCCCTTACTCCAACAACTAAGAAAATTTTCAATGACGACACCTTCGGTAAGATGAAGAAAGGTGTGCGCATCATTAATGTTGCCAGGGGTGGTGTAATCGACGAGGATGCCTTGGTCAGGGCTCTTGATAGTGGTGTAGTTGCTCAGGTAAGATGCTCTCCAATCTGTAATAACAAGATTGCTGTTTGGTACAAAATATTTCTTGGTACTTAGGTCAACAATGACAAACCACCATGGGCTCTGTATAGTATCTTATATATTGAGATGTAGTGAACCACATAACCTAATGTCACCAACTAAGATTGGGATGAAATCCTCAACAAAACAGAATATGTACTAGTAATTTAGTCTTGCCTTCACAAATTGATATGTGAACTGTGTTTGCTCTTCAACTTGTTATGCTTCGATTTGCTACAGCTGCATAACTGTGTTGGTCTAACTAAATGGTGTGGAGCAGGCAGCACTTGATGTGTTCTGTGAAGAACCCCCAGCCAAAGATAGCAAGTTGGTACAGCATGAAAACGTCACCGTCACACCTCACCTTGGAGCCAGTACTAAAGAAGCTCAGGTTAGTTAGCTGCCCTGGCCATACATGACTAGTATCCATATAAAAGTAAATTTCTATGACCTCTTTTCTGTGATCACTAACTAAAACACTGAAATTAATCAGGAGGGAGTGGCTATTGAAATAGCAGAGGCAGTTGTTGGAGCATTGAATGGCGAACTTTCTGCAACGGCTGTCAACGCTCCAATGGTTCCCGCTGAGGTAAAGATGAAAGTCCATAAGCATTCATATTTAGTTCCAAAATTAAAGAAATTAAAAGACTGATGTTGAATTGTTGATAAAAAAACTATCTACTAACAACTGTCGTCTGACAGGTCTTATCAGAGCTGGCTCCATACGTCCAGTTAGCAGAGAAGCTAGGTAGACTAGCAGTACAGTTGGTGGCTGGAGGAAGTGGGATCAAAGCAATCAAGGTAGCATACAGATCCGCAAGAAGCTCCGATGACCTTGACACCAGACTACTCAGGGCAATGATCACCAAAGGCATCATTGAGCCAATCTCCGACATGTACATTAACCTTGTCAATGCTGATTTCACTGCCAAGCAAAAGGGAATTCGGATAAGTGAGGAGAGGGTGTCTGTAGACTCATCCCCTGAGAACCCTATCGAGTCAATTCAAATTCAGATCTCCAATGTCAAGTCCAAATTTGAGAGCACAATGTCGGACAAAGGTGATATAAGCATTGAAGGGAAAGTGAAGGATGGGATTCCCCATCTAACTTGCGTAGGGTCATTTGGGGTGGATGTTAGTCTTGAAGGGAACATTATCCTCTGCAGGCAAATTGATCAGCCTGGTATGATCGGAAAAGTTGGTAATATTCTTGCTGAGCATAATGTTAATGTCAATTTCATGAGCGTCGGGAGGACCAGGCAGGAGCAGAAGGCCATAATGGCGATTGGTGTTGATGAAGAACCTGATAGCAGTGCCCTCAAGAAGATTGGTGATGTGTCTGCAATTGAAGAGTTTGTATTCCTTAAACTATAGTGTGGTCTAGGAAGATTATATAGAATAAGGCTGGCTTGTAAGACTTGAAAGCTGCAGCAAAATATGAGAGACCCTTCTTTGCTTAAGCAGAGTTGTAGGTGGGGTTTTCTACTTTCCTGTAGTTTCCCATTTTTGTGCTGTGTGTGCTCAACTGCTGCTACTCCTCGGGCTAGTAGTCAATAGGTAATGCCTAGTGTTCTCACCCACACGGGCGCACCTCTCCCCCAAAAACCGTTGTGTGTTGTACCAAAAGAATATTACCAAATTCAATGTAGGTGGCTGAATTATATTTTTACGAGGGATCTACCCGTGAATTTCACGGTTAGTGATAATATTTTATATTTTAACTTGATCAAATACTTAAAATTGATGTGAATTTTAGTCTTTTCGAATAGTTAACAAAAAATTATCGTTTGTTCAATTGTATATGATAGATAAATATCGATATCTTAAATATAGAGGGTGGCACCCAATTGGCTTCTCTATAAACATGCATGACTAACACTTTTCGTCCTTCATTATCAATCAGGTGATTGCACTTGATAACGATGTAGAAATGAGAGTTCTAAAGAGACACGTTTGTTTGAGGAGACGACAATCATTTCTAAATCCTCTTCAAACATAAGTCTACTAATACCAATCTCTCGAGCCATTTATAAACCATCTAATTATACCGCTAGGAAGTCAACCATATCAATTGTACAAAATTCACACTCCATTATATAACACCTCCCGTCAAACTCCGCTTAATATCTATTTCCATTCTATGGTGTTTGCCTCCATGTAGCGCTATGACTTTATTTTTTTTCTATGATGATTAAGTATTGTAGAGTTTGGTGTTTCACATAAGTAATCCACTTATCCAAATCTTCTCCCTTTTCTTAGCTTTCTTCTACCCCACGTACTTCTAATGAAGCCCATATGATTTTGTCCCTTTGAACGATGTATCTCATATGATTTTGTCCCTTTCAACGATGAAGCCCATATTCTTATTTATATACTTGACAATTTATTTCTTTTTTAAAAAGGAATTGTAAATATGAACTGAAAGCCCCCCTTCCTCCCCCCTCAATCATGCTTACGAAGTATCTCATAATTCTTGACATACTTTATTAGCCCAAGCAGCAATACAAAAAGGACCCATTTGTGTCACTCTCTCATGTATAAATGTCATGTTCTAATAGATTTATATAACTTAATGAACAAAAATATATATTTCTCAAAACATGGAGTATACATAATTCCATAGATTATTTGATGGTGTAAAATTACTATATATACTAGTTTCTAAGCTCGTGCGATGCACGAACAAATACTAAACAAACTTTCTTTTTTTGGTTAGAACTTTTGAACCAATAGAAGGATTAGTACTATCTCTAAAGTAACTTATTTGGATCTTAAGATATTAATCGTTACTTATCTACAATTACCTCTACTTAGATCTCTTTCAAAGTTATACAAAGTTGACTCACAAAAAGTAATCGGGAATAACATAACTGGATAGAGAGAGTAGTGAAAATCCGCTCAAATTTATAGAAAGTTGACTCCCAAAGCAAATGGGAAGAACACCATGGGACAGAGGGAGTAAAATCTAACTTGTAGAAAAAGTGAGAACAATTATGAGATGAGAATCAAATTAAAGTACTCATAAACATGAATGTGATCAAGAGCAGTGATAAAAGTGGGGAAAATATAAGTTAAAATAGCAATTTCTTATAAGGTAAAAATTATGAATTTCACATAAAGTAAGTGAATTGAACAATTTGTAACAAAAGATTAGCCACCAAATCAACAATTGAATTAAGGAAAACATATAAGATAAAGTTTAATTGATATTAATAAAACAAAGGAATTGGAAATGAAAATCATCCTCACCAATTGATTTGTGAGAATTGATCCCACAAAGATGAAATGATATTTCTAATTTTTGTACCTAGATAAAATTTTGACCGCCTGACACATTAAAATCCGCCAATTAGAAAAAGTTAGTTTATTATGAATTGCATTAGTAATTTCATGGTATATCAAATAAAAAGTCAATCATCTATCAAGTAGCTTGAAATGAAATCACAATTTTAAAACAATGATATATCTATATAAGATTTGAATAAACCATGGAGCATGCCTCAAGTTTAGATAGTAAGGAAAAGTTTAGATAGAAATAACTAAATGCTATGTAATAAGAGGGAACATTAATGGAGAGGGACATGAAGAGGGGCATCATTTAACTTGAAATTTAAGAGGAAAAGTTTTATTGGTGGGTAGATGAGAGTTGAAAGAGAAGGTAAGCGGAAGGGTTTACAACGTTAATGGGAAGTCGAATTGGTGGGTAAACGAAAGGGTTGTTGAATGAAGGTTGGGTTATTTTCTCCTAATGTGGGAGTAATGATGAATGACCTTACATATTACAGTGTACTTATAACGTCCTTTTCCATTTAATAGGGTGTCATGTGTCCTCAATTTAGAAGTTTTTAGTTGTTTAAGATAATA
>CAAKMY010017038.1:0-17722 GCA_901111285.1 Corrigiola litoralis | reverse complement strand
ATATTAACAAATTAAACTCATTGATTATCTATTTATGAAAATAATAAAACTCCTAAAGTTTGACTATTGGCTTTCCCCTTATACTCAATTAATTGCAATAGTCTATATAAGAACAATAGAAAACTATTTGAATTCTCTTTCAATACTTGATCACCGTTTTTGAGGTATTCCTCTTTCATACTTTGGCATCAATTCACACTTTTTTTTCGTTATGTTTATAATTGATTGATTGTTTAGATGTGTTCTCCTCCAATAAATGGCACCATAAAGTAAATGAAGTTTGAAGTAAGTGGATTCATATGTAATTTTATATTTATTTGTCTTTTATGATTGACATATCATCTTTGCGTTTCAATTTCATTCGCGTATTATTTTCATCACTCTAAAATTCAATTCGTTTATTTCACCTTGATTTTACTATTTCTAACCAAATTATTGATTTCTACTATGTGATTGCTTTTTTTATATGACGTTAGAAACAAAATTGAATATTAAAGTAAGTGGATTATTATGAATTGATCGACATGAGTGTGGTTTTATGTTATTCCTATGATATTCTAATTATATTTATCATTTTACTTGCAATTTCCTCTTCATTATTCGAAAATCAAATCATTGTTTGTTCTTTATTCATTTGACCCATTTTAACTTAATTTTGATCACATTTTAACATCTATTTAGGTTTAAATGACTTGCAATTTCCTCTTTATTATTCGAAAATATTTAAATGATTTGTTCATTTTTTTTCTCAAAAATAACAATATTAGGACAATAAGTTTAATGCAAAAACTTCAAAACATACAGTAATTCTAAAAAAAAGCCATAATGAGTGAAATTTTAAAATAATCATTCCATACTTTGCATGGGGTTTTAAACTAGTTACTATTACAACTCAAATTTCACGAAATGTCTCATCTAGATAACTAGATAAATATAAACGGTGGTAGACCTAGTCATATAATTTGTGTTTTAAAGTATAATAAAATTTATTAAAAAAACATATACTAACTGTATTTTTTTTTTTTTGGTACTAACACATATACTGACTGTTAACATGTGCATAGTATCCACTATAAGGCAAACTCACAAGTACAACATTTGCGGTTTATTAATTTAATAACTTGTAGGAGCAAGCATAAATAAACCCACAATCAAAGTTGCAAAATCAGAAAAAGTGATAAAGAACAAGCCTCATTAAGCTTGGTATATTATAAATAGTACATCCCGGAATGGTCAAAACTATTGCACACACACTTATTATTATTTATATGACTAAGCAAAATCAGACACTTAGGAGGGAGAGCAGTGACTCTCATCTCCATCGCTTGCAAAGAGTGAGGGTCCTTATCTCCCCATATTCCTTGCAAGCTCTCCCCAACCATATCTGCATCAAAACCATCTTACCAATTAACTCAAAACACCTAGTAACTTAGCGCATAAATAAGACAGCAGCTCGCTCCATCATGTGCTCAGCTGCACATTCTTGCACCAAAAACAGCACCAGTGCTCATGTACCACCGCAGGCTAAAGTTCATGCATCTGTCTTCTTGCATATAGACGCACGTGACAACAATTTAAAGTCCCTACCAGCAACAACGACACAATGATCGATATGACCTCAACTTGATAAAACCCATTCTCACTGCAATATATGGGTTTCGGAAAATCATCACCATGTCGATATGACAATGCACTTCACTGCTCCAACCCAGATCATCAAATTTTCAGCAACATTCAAAGAAACCAAAAATACGAGTACAACGGTCGACGACTGTACTACGAAAGCATCTGACCTTCAAAAGCAAAAGTCTATAGCACTATAAGACTACAAGTCTACAAGCGTTAAGAACTTGTAAAAGGAAAGGGGAGAAAGGGCAAATGCAAAAATATGGAAGAATTGAAGAGAACCCATTTTTTGGAATAATTTGTGAGCCTATTGATTTTAAGAAGTACAATACACATTAAAACTTCCTAAGAGCATCTCCAACGGGAGTAAAGTTGCTACTGCTTGAGATTTAAAGCTGCGTACGTGGATTGGCTTGTCTGTTGGAGTAAATACTGCAGAGATCGCATAGCTATATAATCGCTAGAATCATCACTCAAATTCCACGACTCCTCTATCCCAGAAAATATAATGCTTCTATTCCCTACCAACAAGCTCGGTGAAGACGAGAAAGACACCGGAAACTATAATATCTTATGCCATCTGAAAACAAATAGAGAAATAATTCCACAAAGCAAAAGCACTGAAGTCTGAACAACTGAAACATTCACAAATTTCATCATTCCAAACAATGCATATTTATATAAACTAAAGCATAAGACTGAAGCCTTTTCCAACGAGGGGGAATACGGTAAACTATGTCAGAAATGATTTGTATTGCTGTCTACAATTGCTACCCTTATTTCTTTATTCTTTTCTTTGATAATTAGCAGCCCACTTTGTTAAAATGGAAACAGATTGGAGTGGAAGCTCATTACGGCAACTGGAGCTAAAGCTTGCGGTGGAACTCAATAATATTATCAAGGCCATGCTCAACCCCAACTAATTAAGCTCAACTTCTTAACTCTTATCCAGCAGAAGCCACAACCTCAACAGACCTATAGCCCACTTCTCTGAGCCAACGCTTGTAGCAGTTGTTAAGATGAGGGTCAAAACGCATAATGTTGCTGAAGCACTTGAGATATGCCCCAAAATCATTAAGCCAGAGGTCATTTAAGCCTTAAACCATTTAAAGAGTTTAGATTGGAAACTTCCCATAAATTCCCTGTTTCAACCACCGCAACTCCTCTACAAACAAGACTTAAACAAGAATTCTGTTGCTGAAAACAAGTCCTCCGTGAACATCGGTGTGTAGTTCACCCCAGATTCCAAAAACCAGAGTACCCAAGGATTTATATCAAATGAAGCTTGACAAAGCCAACCGACGTGCCAGGGAAAACCTAAACCCACTCTACTAGATAATGACACATAAACTATGGTAAAGGACGGGTGAAGGCACAATTTGCAACATCAAACAGAACAACTTAGACCCAAAGCCAAAACACGGGGTTATAAGCATGGCCTTGATGATATGATTGAGCTCTCAACAGTGAGTCTAACAAATCCGCAGCAGAAATGATACAGTATTGCTCTGAAAGTGTCCCAACTTCAACTAAAACCTAAACTCAAACGCTCAACTAAGAGAGTACCATATCAAAGGAAGCAAGCAAAGGTAATGCACTAAAGCAAGATCAGTGGAGGAAACAGCCGCACAAAGGACTTGAAGGCTGCTAAGAGGTATGGTGCAATGAAGATTTGAAGGAAATCTGACAGGGTCCCCACAGCACAAAGAAAAGAGATAAAGATCGAAACCTTGAAACAAGTCAATGTAGAAATCTCCAGCTGATAAGTCAACAAGAATGCAACTACCACCATAAAACGCCAAATCTCATGCCACCCACCACCAAGTCTACCAAACAATCTCAGCAGTGGACCATTGACAATCATTCGATGCTGAAAATGACTGAAGAGAAGCCTAAGAGGATGACACAACAAAAAGAAAAGTTGAGAGAGACAGAGCTTATGGTTAAAGAAGAGGACAGGTGAATATGAGGAATGGAACCGTTCAGCCATCGGCCGCCAACAAAGGCTGGCAAGCACACTTGACTGGTAAGGTTGAAGGAAAAGGGATATACATTATTGGGCAGTAAGGGTAATGCTTTATAAATCTAAAAATAATTTTGCTTATTGCTCTTGTTAAGACTGCAGTCAAACTTCTCTATTAAAGTCATTCTTGTTTTCCTCAGTACCCATACATCGTTTCTTTAGTAGTTCTTGTCCATCTTCAGTGGCTTCCAAAGTATCCCAACTCCTCTATCCTACTTAAACTACAATTGCCATCACCAGCAGCATGACACCATTTTAAGATGGCAGCCACTCCATAACACTCTACTAAACACTGATACCAAATGCAAAATTCCCACCAAAACCACCAAAAATCCAGTCTCCCGTTGCATCTTCACTGGTCAGTCCACCTGCCGGAATTCTCCTCAACAACGAACTCCAACTTCTTCCATCCTTAACTTTCCCATATATCTTCTCTTTCTTTACGTCTTTTTCTTCATCTGAAATTTGATTAGAGTATTAGACATTATGCTAATGAGCTTGGGCTGGAAAGCCGGAGGGTTTTAGCCAGCTTCATAGCCGAAATGTGGTGGGGTTTGAGAGATTAGGAAGTTTCTATTAGAAGGGGAATTGTGAAGGGAGACCCTAGAATGTTTCTGCCAAATGGCCTAGTATCCTGAGCATGTTGAGTGACATGTCAATGCCCAGAAAGCTTAGTAGGTGAATGCCCAATACATATCCACAAGGATAATTAGAAAACCTAACCAGATTAAATGCCCATAAATTGAACCACAAAAAAATGTTAAACTACTGAAGAAAGAAGATGACAAGGAAAAAGGACACCACAAAAAAGAGGAGAGAAGGGTTTCATCTTTTTGGGAAAATGAAAGCAACTATTAAACAAAAAAGTTGATGGAAGCTTATGTCAGTTAGCCCTAGTGGAGGATCATAGTCAATCCTTTGCAGGTATTTTTGATAACCTGCAAAAAGACAAATTATTTTTGAAGTAAAAATAAAACCTCATGGGTAACGACTTGCCGTCGATAACTTCCAAAACAAGAAAAGAGGACAAAAATAAGGTGAGGAAAATAAAAAAGCGATACGCTGTAGTGATAACGAACTTTATGATTAGTTCTTTTCGGGAGTAATTCAAGAGATAAGGAACCAATTGCAGTCCCGTTGCACGAGAAAAAGGAATTGTTATACAATCAACTAGCGGAGCTACTGAACTCTTCCATTTAGAACACCAAATTAAAGTATTACCTATTGTCGCCTGCTGACTGGTATGATTTTGCCCTAGCTCCTCAAGGCCATTTTTTCCGCCAATCCTCTGATGGTTTCACCACAGTCAAACAACAACAATAAATTCAGAAAAAGATCCTCAAGCTCTAATTTCAACAAAAATACGGGTCACTTAATATTTGAAAATTAAGCCCAAGAGAGCTAGATGTTTGCTTTGTACAGGAAAATGAATCCCTAAAAAGAGGAGGAAAATGACACGTAAAGAAAAACTCCGCATACCTGGAGAGCGAGGAGTTGCAGTAGATTGGAAATGAAGCCTTTCTGTCATGAACAAGAGAAAACAAATAAGGAAATCCAACACACTGGTAAAGCAAACGGACCTCAAGGGCATCAAGTACTCGCCCAGCTTCAGAAATTTTATTAAGATTAAAACAATTAGTCAGTCTGACTTAGAGTCCAAAATGACTCAGAAGTCAGAATCATCTTAGTGTCTCACTTTAAAAATGGAACTATACCATATGACACAGAAATTTACACTACAAGGCTATACTTAGATACAAACACAAGATGTATTCGCCCTCCTCTACAACACCTCAAGCTCTAAATGTTTGCGAATTCTTGCCACAATTTATAAGACACAAGAGGCTGCTTTCAGCATCAAATGGCTCTGGCACTTGGGAAAATCTGGTGGCATGGGATAGAGCATCACAGCCAGGTTCAGTCCATCAAGGGAAAGGTGCTGCTTAGATAAACAGACCAAGTACAAAGAAGACTCCTCTTAGAAAACCTCAAACTCCAAGTGCTCTGTAGAACCAGAACCAGAGCTGTTCTCCACATACTTGTTCGTTTCATGTGAGACCGCTACTGGCATCCCGAAACTCCGGGACTCAGGCAACTCTGGTGGAACAGCGCACCGAATCAAGGCCCAGTTTAGCCCATCGAAGAATGGGTGCTGCTTTATCTCAGCAGCACCTCTTTCTGTCCCCAATCGATTCTCCGGCTCTTTAACCAAAAGGGCAGAGATGAGGTCTCTAGCTTGCAGGCTAACCAGTGGGCTATCAGGGAATTTCAAGCCTTGCAGTACCACATTGGCCAAGGTTTCTTCATTTCCAGCTCCCTTGAAGGGCGTTTTACCATAAAGCAGCTCATAGAGAAAAATACCAAAAGTCCACCAGTCAACAGCACTCCCATGACCCTCTCCTTTGATGATTTCTGGGGCCAAATATTCATGGGTGCCGACAAAGGAGTTTGATCTTGCACTGGTGGGCTCAGCCACGAGCTGGAGCAACGGTCTCATTTCAGCTGCAACATCAGATTTCATCTTCCTCAATTTAGAGGAAGTGGCCAAAAGTCGAGGAGTAAAGCATGTCACTTGACAGGATGGTTCAATGCATAGAGGTTGAACGCAGCGTGAATCTACGCAAGGACGGGACACCTTTCTCGAGCTCTCTGACATGGATGATGAAACCAGAAGCGTCGGGCTAACTGCACATCTAAGTGAAAGATCGAAGTCAGAGAGCATGATGTGGCCATCTTCTCGGACTAGAATGTTTTCCGGTTTTAAATCTCGATAAACCACACCAAGCATGTGAAGGTACTCTAGTGCAAGGAGGACTTCAGCTAGATAGAACCTGCAAAGAGATTGGGTCATCATTAGACAAAATACAACGGCTTTGTACATCCTGTGGAACATACTATTCTCGATAGATCAACTCAAAACCTTGCTGGAACAAATTGTCTCTCATCACACGACCGGAGAAATGTATCAGAATCTAAACAGTGTGTGGTATGTTATCCACAATATATTGTTGATATAAATACATTCTTCAATTTTTTTAATGAGGGTTGACTCACTTGTGGGCGGAGGAAAGGGGAAATCCCCAAACAGGAGCAACGAGAATCGAAGCCCTGTCTCCGGAGTGCAAGGTGGTAACAGAACCACTAGTTCGTCGCCCAGTTCTCAGATATATATACATATGTAGATATATAAGCATACATATACAACTGCATGTGCATGCATGCACGAGTGTGTGTAAATATGATTGAATTTCATAACAAGTGATTTCACAAAGTTAATAGAGTTTATTTAAGCTACTACAAAAACATATGATCCTTTAAGTTCCCATAACTACATTTGTAATTATCATAAAAGGTAATTAATAATACCCATTTTCCTCCACCATGATACATGAATTTGTTTATCACATGTTAATATAACAAGGGAGAAGAAGTCATTTTGATTTAATTTGGCTGTACTACATAATCAGAAGGAGATTCCAGATTGACCTTATAAGCGAGATCATTGTAACTTGAAAATATCCAAATTGCCATTCATAGTTGTGATCTTTGGATTTAAAAAGTACGCGGAAATTCTACATTTCTTTGGTTAAAATACAGTGAAAGTATGTCTTTGATTATTCCAGTAAAAAACTACTCAGTCCCAAATTGATTGGCACAGAGCTAATGGGTAGGGAATAGAGACGATGTTCTTTCTAATGTTTTTTATAGGAATCTTGATAATTTACACAAAGAAGTCAAAAGCTACCCAAGAGATAAATGCAAACCCTTTCCAACATAATGAGACAACATATATCACGGATGAATTAAATTTTTGACATATTCATTGAGCATCGTATAGTAGATTCTGGAGATTTCTTTTTGTTAAAACCGTTGTGGTACTCCAAGTACAGAGAAGGTATAGTGCAAGAGACTATACTGAATAGCAGATGTAACCAACTATGTGATTTAGAGGTTTGATATGCATTAAAACCAAGAAAATAGCCAAATAATCGAAATGTAACAATTACCTTGCAGCTTGTTCTGTAAAACACCTGCCAGGCTGTCTCTGTCGTAGAACATGTAAATCACCCCCCGGGCAATATTCCATGACTAAACAAGATAGGTTATCAGATGTAAACTGACAAAACAAAGTAGGAAGAAAAGGATGGTCCAACATTCTCAGTATCTCCTTTTCGGTTTGGGCTCTTGATATCTTTTTCCTTCTAGCCAAGAATTCATTGTCCATGACCTTAATAGCAAATAGACAGTTTGTACCAATAAGCTCAGCAAGATAAACTGTTCCAATATCCCCACATCCAAGCTTCTTCAAAAGATTAAAATTTCTCAACCCTAAGGTTCCTTGCTGAAACCTTACATGGCGGATTGCTTCCCACCTTACATCCTTAGACATGTGTGGCCGATCACAAAAGCTAGGCCTGCTCAGATTACTTTCTTCACTAACACTTGTACTACTGCTACGTTCATCAGGGCTACTTCTTGAACTCTGAGTAAATTCAGCCTTGTCTCTTGACTTTGAGGCACCACTAGATTCAGCAAAAACCGGCTTGGACTTAACTAAGCTATAAGAAGTTGGTCCAGGTGTACTAACATCAGAGATGACATTTACTGAGCTGACTTCGCCACTAAGACTAGCAAATGGAGATATTGGAGAGTCTTGATAGAACTCCAGCGAGTCATGATGGGATACAGGAGACTCTTGAGGTGACAATGGAGAATCCTGATTCGATACTGACGACTCCTTGTTGACTTCTTTCCAGGCATCAGTCACTAAACACTGGCAATTTGGACACACAAGAGGATTTGGGCTTGAATACAAGTCATTATGAAACTCACTGCGTATATTTGTTGAGCTATTATCTGAAGTCATCTTCTTCTTGGATTTCCTCTTCACAAAATTCTTAGTTTTAATAAGAGGTTTAACAAAATGTTGCGCGTTCCTAGTTGACTTGCTTACTTTTTTTCCTTTTGGAGAGCCAGTTGAGGGAACGGCCCTCGGACTGTCCTGGACAGTTCTGCTTAACTCTTTGGCCTCTACTAGGGCTGATTTGGCTGCAGAGTCTTTGCTTATCAACCTATCAGGTGCTGGACTACCCTTGCTGTGGTGCGAAGCTTTATCACCAAGATCAGAAAGACGAGGAGAACGTAATGGTGCATACTCCTCCTTATGTGTCACATAAGCCTTCTTTTGATTCCCCACTCCATTTGATGCCAGAATCATCTCTTTCCTAGCAAGGTCCAAGGGAGTCTTGCCATTAGTAGGACAAGATGAATGGTCAGATGTATGCTTCCCATTCTGCAATGACTTTGCTGAAGATGGTTGACTTAGAAACTCAGCAGAGGAAGGAATTTTCCTATTTTGGGTCACACCACACTTGCTATGCTCCTCGGCTTTGACAAGAACATCATCAGAATGACATGGAGAATGTGCATTTTCCTCATTACGCAGCATATCAACATTTGACATTTGGTTCCCAGCTCCAGCCAATGCTGCTACAGCGTCCTTCTGTGCTGGCGTTTTCCTGGCAAGCTCTAAAGAGCTCTTGCCATAACTAGAACGGGATGTAATCGGAGATGCACGCTTCTCTTTTTGTGGTGATTCTGTCAAAGATGTTTGAGCAGCAAAGTCAATAGGCAGTGAATATTGTTCATATTCTTTCATGCTACTCTTAGCCACCTCTCGCGTGCTATTTTTAGCAGTTGGAGATGATGAAGCTGGCGGAAGCATGTGCTTGTGTTTTTGCAACATCACACGAGGTGATGTCTGATTACCAACTTCACTTGCTGCCGGAATCATTGCATTCTGAGTCAGCATATTATGCCGCATGTCAGGAATACTATCATCAGCATGTGCGAAAGATGAGGACATTCCATGAGCAGGTATTTCTGGCTTCAAAATTTGATTGCCAGAGTCTTTTGACTTAACAACCCTACCATTCTGCACAGTGGCAGGTCCCACTCCCCTATCAGCAAGAGAACTTCGGTTTGAAGGCCACAAATCTGATGCAGGCAACTTCTCTGGAATATTCTGAAAAGAGTCAAAAGTTGTTTCCTCAGGCACAAGAGATATTTCCAGCATGCCCCCTCTGCCATCATCTTGGGAATGATCAGATATGCTGTCTTCAACTACGACATTGCGGTACATGGTCAATATCCTCCCAGCTTCAGATGAACGAGGTGACTTCATCGAGCGTTTCATAGCAGCCATTTCTGAAGCCTGAGAAAGGCACAAGCCCCTAAGTGCCTGCTTCAGATTTAAGCGCTCAGAAATTCCATGTCCAGGAGAATATGACCCACCTGATTTCACAGGCTTCTTGGAGGCACTCTTCTTTGAGGTGCCAGCTTGGTTTGGATGTGGGAGCCCATGGGATGACGCCCTCCTATTAAAAATCTCAAAAAGCTGGTTCAGGTCATCCTCTAAACAACTCATCTGACCAGCATTTGAGGCAAGAGGTCTCCTATCCTTTTCCTCTCTCCTCAGTTCAGGTTTGATATAATTGTTGCTTCTATAATGCTCTCCTGGATTTAAGTCCTCCTCTATTTCAACAATTTCATGATTACCAGGAAATACACTCATATGTGCCATAATTTGGAAATTATGGCATCAAGAAAAGACAAACGACAATGCTCAGTTCCTCAAAGGCTCATTCTGAAGGAAACGTCTTAAGTTCTGAACTTTTACACTATCATAGATCAGTTCAACATCAGCTGCAGAGTCCACAGACAAAATCACAGTATGATTATGAATTCTTGCAGATACTTCTTGATGCAGCCAAATGTACCTGTTGAAGATGCATAAAGATATATGATAAATCAGTACAGCCTATCGAGTCAGAGAATTTGGAAAGGAAGAATCACCCAGCATGCTGAACTATTTGTTAACTCAGTTCCACAACCAATACGGTATATGTATGTGTTCTTCTATTCTAATTATTTCCAATAGTTTATAAGAATACAAAAGTGGGGTAGTAAGATGTTTATTTGCAGCTTGCTAAGTTTATCCACTATTTACCAAAAAAATCACAGCCAAGTATTGCGGGATCAAACAAGCATGTAAAACAAGATGTAGTATCTAAGTAATAGAGGTCATAAAAACTGATGAACTTGCACTAAGATGCTATATTTTAGCCGTTCCTTAAATTTCTAACCATCAAATGCACTTTGATTGCCATCATTTAGACTAGCAGTATGTTTGATACAAAGTCATAAACTGAAGATAAAAGGTGATCGAGTTTATGTAAAGGTCCCATCTCAATCTCCATGGTAGGATCTCTAACACAAAGTATGCGTTTCTTCATTGATTTTCACTGAAACTCACTCCAGCACCTACAGGTGATGATGGATGGTAACCAAAATGGATGAACAAAAATAAAGCTTACTAACATAGACGCATTACCATGGATATCCACAACTGACATTCGAAATAAAATTATTAAAAGATTACATTACCATTCCTCTTGATTATGATTTCGTATCAACCGACTGTCAATGCTTTAAGGCTATATTTTGGCAACCATCAATATCTAGTCCAAGTTCACACTACCATTCATAGAGTCTACTAATTGAACTGGTCAGCCAAACAGACATTTGGCAGCTACATTGTTGCAACAACAGCAATATTTGATAAAACTTTTAACCATCAAAACAAAAGTCAATCCTATTCTATCTTCACCTTTTACCTCCATGGCCTATAACCTCTTTTTCTCAACTTCCCCAACCACCTAGCAAGACTAATAAGCAACAACATTGCAATGCTATCTCGATCATCGACAAACAGGTAGGCATTTGATCAAGCAATAAACTTGGTCCATTAATAACAACCCCACCAAAAACTACAGTTCCTAAGCACAAGCATACAAAACCTTGTATAAACCAAAATTGCCAGAAACTAATTGCCAAAATCCTCATTTGAAATCATATTATCACACCCATTTTCCCCAATTCACAAGCTTAATCACAAAAAGGTGCTCGCTAAGTCGCTATAACTAAACAAAATGTAGCTTCCAAAATCTGTTCAAATTCAGCAAACTTTACAAGAACAACAACAATACACCAAATTACATCATACCAACAAACCAAGAAAATGCCAACAAACCAAGAAAAACTCACCTACAGATCTTAATTAACCACTAATTACCACAAACAATCAAAACCAACTTACTTAACAACCACATCAATCCAACCTTCACAACAAAATAACCAAATAACCAAACTTTCTACCACCAATGATAAAAAAAAAAAAAAAAAAAACCCAACAAAAAAAACCACATTACACTAAGCTATCATATGAGTACCTGAACAAGTACAGTATATAGTACAAAAACCCCAGCTTCAAAACCAAAAAAAGGGGTACTTTACACTAAGCTATATTTTCAGGTTCGAAAAGCGACTAACTTGGTAGTCTAGATTCGAGTCGAGTAGGACCACTACGGCCACAAAGCCAAAAAGGGTAAACGGTGGAGGAGAGTTGAAAGAGAGGAGATGATTAAAGTTTAATGGGGATGCACAACACAAAAGACATATACAAAAATTTCAGTTACTATACTATAGGGACTAGTAATAATATTATTATTTTTCTTTTTTTTGGGGTATGATGATAATGATGGCACAAATTATTCATAAGTGTGGGTCCCACACGAATTGTAATGATGTTTTTGTGGGACTCACGTATTGAGCTGAACAATTAAAAGTGACGCGCCAGGGATGAAAGGTACATACATATAACTTGTAACAACAGAGCCTGGTCGTGTAATGAGTTGGCCAGTTTTTTAACTTATTTATTTGAATATCGAGGATAGCCTACTCAAGTTCTAGTAGACGATGACATCATCTCGACCTTTGTAAAAAAATCTAGGCATTGCACTCGATTTTACAGATACCAGACCGAGTTAGTCAGGATATCTTAACAGCTTAGAGCAGGTCATACGTGAGAGTCATTAAAGCAACAGAAATGCAGCGCCTTCTTAATAATTTGGTGGAAAATCGCTTTTCAAACGAAATAATTGTTACTCTAATGCGAGAAGTCAAACACATGACGTTTAAGTTGGTGCAACAACACTCCAATTACTAGACCGGACCCTTGAAATTAGATTTGTCCAGTTTTAATGTTCATGCCAATGTGATGTTGTTAGGACACTCAGGATTATGGTTGTAATTGAAGGAGTATATAATTAGGAATAAGGTGTATATTACAATCCGGCAAGTCGAGTTGTGGTTATTTATTTTGGTTATAATAATATGAGTGGGCAAGTCGAGATGTGGGTTGCATGACTACTGTCCGGCATTAGATGTGAAATGTTCAGCTGGGTCTCGGTGTGTGCAGGCCATAGGATGCCATTTTCCTGCCAATTTTCAATTTTCATGTCAACCCCCTCAAGTATTTCTCGTGATTCTTCCTGATGCATAGGGAGTCTTGTCAGTTTTTTGTTGGTCTTGGTTTTCTCTATTTCTTTTTATTGTTATTTATATTATATATATTTTGTGAAGATATGTAATTAGCTTTGAGGTTAAGGTGATTACGTGTTTATTGATAGAAAATTTATGTACTATTTTAAATATTTTGTATACAATACGTTTACATTGTTAGTAAAGAAAGTCTTCATCATGTAGAAGTTGATTCAGTTTTCATGTCATTCTAAACTAATCTAGAGGACTTGAGGTTGGTGTACATCAAGTTTCATCTATGTTCTAATCTTACAATGCTAATTAGCCCTTCTATCTCGTGATGTGTATAAGATTATCTATTGTCTTTATAAATTTCTTATAAACGATAAAAATTTTAATAAAAAAGTGACTCTAATAGGAAGATATTGGAATAAAATATTCACCCTTTCACAAATATTGATTTTTGCAAGTATCATGAGCAAATTGTTATGTGATCAATATTTCAGACAAGTTTAGTTATATATACTCCCTACAGTTCAGTATTTTGTTCACAATTCCTTTCTAAACATTTTCAGTATTTTATTCCCATTTTCTTTTTGGGTCCATCCACTTGCACATCTAATTGCCCTCATTCATTTTGTGCTCTTTCCTTATAATTTGTGCAGAACAACATTGGATCAAAATACTGAAATGGAGGGAGTATATATATTAAGGAACTATAGCTAAAAAGTACCTAATATGTACCATTTTTTAACAATAAGTAACTTATATTGTGTTTGCTAAAAAATAAGTACATTTTATATGAGCAAAGTCGTAGCAAATTCTTATTTTTAATTGAAATCCGGCCACTTATTTCAATTTTGCCCTCCCAACTTTCGTGTCCCTCTCCCTTTTCACTCTCCCTCATCGTTTCTTTACCTGCTAATCTCTCTCTCTCTCTCTCTGACAATGATGCAAGATGGTGTTGGGGTGTGGGTGGTGGCTCAACCCTCCCTCTCATCCTCACCTTTTTTTTCTCTAACTTGTTTCTTTCCTAACCCATTATATTCGTACCTCTAAGGCAATGTCCCTCTCGGAGCCTTCTCCTCCCCATTGTTTGGGGCGGTTGTTAGAGCGACATTGGTCAAAAACCAAACCAGAGAAGCGGGCGTACAACCCAAGGAACATACTATACCCCCTGGTGGCGAAGAGCCGACATCAAGGTGCCAAACCATCCCATGCCCTCCCTCCACCACCCCCATGGGGATGGTATACATGTTCATGCCTACACGAGGGAGACAAGGTGGGTGCTACTATATATGTTAGTGACAAAAAACGATGCAGGAGAGGTGGTGGTAGGGGTGTGCATAAAAAACCGAAACCGGTTAACCGAACCGGCAAACCGGTTAACCGAACCGAAGATCCGATTGTATAAGGGAGTTGGAACCAAAAATCCGGTCTGGTTAACCGAACCGGTTGAATTATATAAAAAGCGGTTCGGTTACAGTTCGAACTTTTCAAGAAACTGGTTAACCGAAACCGAACCGGTTTTAAGAAAAACATTGTTTCTTTGGTTCTTTCCCTTTAAAAAAATTCGGTTAACCGAAATCAAACCAATTAACCGAAACTAAAGCGGTTAATCGAAATAATTTGATAGTAATTTGAAGTTTTAATCTTGTAAAATTAAATTTGATTAGCCTTTTGAGCCTCATTTTATAACGTAAACAATATGGTAACTAACTTTATAATAGTAATTCCAATTAACATGACATATTTAAAACTTTTTTAAAGATAAATAAAATTAAACCGGTTACGGTTAACCGGCATAACCGAACAGGAAAACCAGTTAACAACCGAGTTTTTTCGGTTACGGTCACGGTTCAAGAAAACGCCGAAACGGAAAACCGTTTAACTGAACCGAATTTCAAATCCGGTACGGCTAACCGGTTTTGCACACCCCTAGGTGGTGGTAGCTCCGTCAGCCGCTTAGATGGATATTGAGAGGGACAAGATGGGGAAAGATAGAGAATAGAGAGGATCAAGGTTCAAAGAGTTGAGGAAGAAGGTGTGGAGCTTGGATGATGGAATTGTGGTGGGTTGTGCTGGGAAGGTGGGTGGACAGTGGTGTAATATTGGTTCGTGTTGGAAGGAAGGTGGTAGAATGTGGATGGGTCGTGTTGGAATAGGAGTGAGTCGTTTTGGAAGGGGGTGTGGTGGTGGTGGAATGTAGAATTTAATCAAAAAGAGTTTTATTGGGGCAAAAAATGTCAAATACTAACCGTATAACGTTTAAAGGTGTCGGATCTCTGTTTTGGTACGGATTTGTAAAGAAAAGGGTCATATTATGTACTTATTTTTAACAAACAATACTATTTTTCGAGGTCCTTATAATTAGGGTAAAATACTAGGGCAAAATTAGGGTAAAATAATAAAATACGACACAAAAGGAAAATAAACTAAAAACCCGCCGCTTATTGTCACCCGGTCGGGTGGGACCATACCCGGTCGAGTATGGGTCTGACCCGATCGAGTAATATGGTGCTGACCCCGGTCGGGGACGAGGCTAAGAACTCCATAATTATATGGTTTGCCTCTTCTCCTACAACAGTTATACTATAAAGCTGTAGCAGTACGTGAATAATTGAACAAATGTATTGCCGAAACAATACTATTTTTCGAGGTCATAAGTCTGATCCTAGTTGGGTCCTTGCTATGGTGGAGAAACTTGGTGAGAGGAAAGAATCATTTGCACAACTAAAGGCCAAGTACCCGGGGGCAACTCTCGATCATAATTCAAGACCTGTGGTTATCTTTATTGGGGGCACAAAATAACAAGGTGTTGTGTCGCAAGAGGTGATGACTGCAGAAGTAAAAGTTGATGGTGCTTGGAATGCAAAGAAGAATGGCACTAAGACAAAAGTGGAAGCTAGCATTGGATGGTGGATGCTAGATGCAAACCAGGAAAAAGGCATGGCTATTGGGCTACTTCGATGAAGACAACATGCACAGACCACACAGAAATAGTGGACGTCCTTTATGTGATGAACGAGCCAAAAGTAGAAGCATGGCTAAGATAACAATAGCTTATGATTCTTGAACAGTGATCCACACTATCGATCCTAGCAGTGTTGGGATCCTCTAAAGTTGAAAAACAGGGTGTAGAGTTTTCCTAAAATAGTAGTATTTTACTTACACTTTCTCCCTTTGGGTGTTTTGGTCATATATCCCTCTTTTTATGCTACCCATTATGGCAAACTCTACCAACTCTACGAGAATAAACTCTAGAGGGTCCAAACACATCCTAGCAAGGCTAACAATTTTTGGAAAGTGATCTTCGGGAGATATCCTTCATTTAACTTGTGATTTTAATATAAACCATGAGATATATTATACGGAGTACTAATAACTGTGCTTGATAAATCAATAAAGAGACCAGCAATTATTTATTCGATCGCTTGTTTTTACTTATGTGTACCCACACTAATTTCTTTTCACAATACCACTCCTCCTTTCCTACAAGAAGGAATTACTCTAATACCTCTACATGAGGTAACCATATTGTTCTAGTGAATCTCTCTTTATATAGACCACATAGTTTTTTTTTGGTACGAAAGAGGGGTAACCCCCAAACAACAAAAAAAGAACTAAAAAGGGACTAAGCGGGGTGGAGCAACCCCAACTAGGTCTTCATGGATGAGCTCTGCGAGCTTTAATGGTGGAGAATCTAGAACAACATAGTGGAGGAATTATTGTTGCATCTTTATAACTGGTTGTTATTAGTATTGGTGGCCTCGGTTGGCCATGTCGATATTCTCCTTAGGAAGCGTGATAGTGATCACACCATTTTCCACGCAACTCCTCATATGCTCAGGCTTAGTATTGGGAGGTAACATGAACCTAGTTTGGAACTCCCCGTATCCACGTTCAGCATGATAATACTGGTCTTTCTTTTCCTCCTTCTCATGCTGCTGTTTTGCGCTTATATGGAGCATCTTGCCATCCTGTACTTGCACCCTCACGTCCTCTTTTCTAACCCCAGGAAGCTCCGCTATAAAGTGGTGAGCCTCTGGGGTCTCCTTGTGCTCGATCTTTGTCCTAGCCACAGGTCTCATCTGGGATAGAAGGAACGGCGGTCGGGCCATGAGGGGTGCTCTGAAGGGGAAGTCGTGAGGGAAATCATCCCAAAAGTAGAGTGAAAAAGGGTCAAATCTTTCTTGCTGCCGACCAAAGAAGTCATGGTATGGTACCATGGAGTGCATTTTTCACTTTATAGATTGCCTAGGCTAGTGGTTTCGAAATCGAATTGTGCTCTGAATGAGGTAGATCAGGAGTGGTTTTGTAAACAGCTAATGGACTTCAGAGGTATTTATAGACGAGGTTACAACTTACATATGAATGAATGACAGTGGTATGTATGCAATCTGATCTATAACTTTCTTGTATGTAATGTAACCTTGAAGGAATATATTTACTACTGCTTTTATTCTAGCCAAATGTACCGTGAAATGTTGCCGATAATAAAACAAAGGAATAAGAATAGTGAGAGCAATGCTTATAAAAAGGAATTCCAAACTCTTTAGTGGGGTTTGATTCGAGTTAAGCACTCATTTGGGTACTGAACTATGGACTTTGTAACAAATTAGGTACTAACGTTAAAAAAGTAACAAATAAGGTATTGGAGTGAACTTCCGTTAACTTTGTCTAAAAACTTGA
>CAAKMY010017016.1:0-20218 GCA_901111285.1 Corrigiola litoralis | reverse complement strand
CCCACATGACTATATTTTGACTTATGTATTTGAAAGAAAATGTATGATCAATCTTTACTTATGAATAGCGCACAAATACAAAGTAGGAAGAATAAACATAACTAGAGGGAGTATACAACAACAAAATCCACCTCAACATCCCCCAGAAAATGCACATGAATACACCAAAATTTACTACTTTATTACTTACCAAGTAATTTGGTTATGCCTTTCAAAAAAAGTAGGTTTGGTTATGCTTACCAAAATCATACCGAAATACTTCAAAAAGGAGGAAAGCAAAGATTGAGTAAGAAATTATAACATCAATTCACAACGCTAGAACTCAAAAGACCCATTTTGCACTAAACGAAAAGGAGAGCAATTCATCCACCACTAAATCGCCATTTACAATCAAAACCCCAGCACATAAATAACAATAATTGTAAGATATTTAAAAAAGTAGAAGAAACTTAAGTTATAACTACGTTATACAATCCACCTTTCTAAATTCGTGAATACGTACTGGCGGTATCGCCAATCAAAAGTCAGGTTTACAACAAACCTAAATTGAACAACCCAAGTTACCCAGGATTTGACAAAAAAAAAGCGAAACCCATGAAATCAACCAGAGAAAGACCAAATAGAAAGACAGATAAATGAAAAGTAAACAAAATGGAAAAGTAGAGAACTATGAACTCAAAACTACCTAATAATTAAGAAGAGTAGATTTGTTGGTCGTAAATCTCAATGCTACTTTTCAAATCTAATTAGAATTGACTAGGAAGTAACATATTTTTGCCGAATATACTTTTTAGGGAAGAAACGAACATACTTATATAAAATAGAAACGAACAAACAGAGTCTTGTACAAAGTTAAATTAAAGAGACATAACATGAAAGAAATATAACACAAGACCAGGAACAAGAAGTAGAAACCCAACACAAGGGCAAAAATACACATATACGAAATTCCAAAGATAACGACAATGGAGCAGATCAGGCGATTAGGCAGCAGTAGGACAAGGAGCAGACACAGAGATAGCCAGCTTATCCATATCAAAAGCATCCTTGACACAATCAGGGATGGTGTAATGAATGGTACGATTGAAATCAGACTATCACACCTACGAACAGGCGCCCTACTAATCATCTCACTAACTAACAGCAAGTCAGCAATGGCAGATTGATAGCCAATATCCAGCAGTGACAAGTCGACCTTATGACTAACGCAAACATGTCATCCACAACTTCTTGTATCAACTTTTATCAGCAATTTAGATACGCTAACTTTACACCCCTTTTCAATGAAACGAAGATTGCTTATTAATTCTCCCCACCTTACCCCGCCCAGAAAAAACATCAAACACATATTTCGAAACTCAAACCAAAACCACAAAATCCAACCTAATTAAGTTGGGAGACAAATAAATGGAAATAAATAACATCATGTAATGCATATTGAAAGTAAAGAAGATGGAAGAAAAAGTTAAAAGAACCATGGACCGAAAAAAACCTAACAGAAAGACTCTTGGCCTTGAAGCCATCACTGACGCAACCTCTGAAAACTGCATCAAAAACACTGTCGCATTCACCAAGACCCATCTCGAAACTCGCCCAAACAACCACGACCGGAGTCATATGCTCCGTCGCCTGGACAAAATCACCAGTATCAAATGAGTAATAAAACAACGAAAATAGGCAATGCACAGAGTACTTTTTTACCAAAGAGTTTAAACTTTACCGTAAATTCAACATAATCACCTAAAATCTCGACCACACAGATGGCAAAAACACCACGAAAGGACAAATCTTTTTTCTTTTTTTTTTTAATAACAAAAGGACAAATCTTAAATGGGCACCCATCTTAGATCAGTGATGATGTTTAGGGTTTGGGTCCTTTGGAGTTGTTGTTGAAGGCTGTTGATGGTGGTATACTGGTATTGGAAATGAAGAGGAAACAGCTGCTTTGTCTGAAAGATGAGATGAGTGAGGAAAAGGAAGGCAAGAGTGGGTATGGGTTGAAAATGAAATGATGTACAAACAAGGAAAGTAGATCTGGACCGTAGATAAGGATGGCATATATTTGTTCACACGGATTGGGGTTATGGATCGCTGACGTGGAAGTTGCTTTCCCTCCCTGTAGTATACGTTAAGCTCTTGGGCTCTTGTTGCCGTTGCCTCGCTGGGCTGCCCATGTTCTTCATGATGTTTTCCATGCTTCTCTTCGTCTTTTTAGTCATTCATTATCACTCTTCTACCAAATACTAATTGTCTTCCAACAAAAATATATAATGCTGCAGAAGATAGTTCTATACGAAAATATCACATAAATTACGCTATAATGGGAGTAAATATCCACTAGTTTGAACAAAAATAAAAAATATTAGTATTAGTAGAACTAATTGAATTAAAGTAAACTAAATTGAGGGTAATGTATTATAAATAGTTAAGATACATAACTTTGTTTGTTGTTATTATTTGTTTTGTCCCTCGTCTCCTCTACCTATCATCATGTTCAAAATATGTTATCCAATGACAATATACAATATTAGTGACGAGGGAAGGTTGGAGATTAGATTATGGAGATACCATGATAGTTAATGATGATTGTGATGTTATTTAGAATAAATCCATATTGGTGGTTTGAAACTAAGTGAGGATGGTGGAGATGGTAGGGAGAAAAGGGGTGACGAGGAGGGAATGGAATAAGAAAAACAAAAAGTAAGGGTTTTTGCTAACCCTTGATTTTAGATCAAAGGGTGTGGATTAATCTTCACCTTTAAGTTAGTTTTTATCTGTTGAAATCCTTTAAATTAGTTAATAATTACATATTTAATGAAATTAATCTAACGTCCGTCCTAATTAAGGGCATTTTTGGGAAGAAAAATTCACCTCGGAGGCATTTTGGATTATGTTGAAAAAAAAAAAGAGTACTTTGATTTTTCACGTATACCTCGGGGGCATTTTAGAGAATATTCCTTCTTTTAATGCCTCTAATTCATAAACTTCAAGCATGATTTTCTTAACTACTTGCTAGCATTTGCGTTGTATTTGAGACAAAACTGTTTTTGATCATGCTATGTTTCATTCCTCCACAACTTTCAATCGTTTCCAAACAAATTTAACCATTAACTTCCAGGTTTTTGTGCAGCACACTAAACATGTCGTCTCTAATAAACCCCCTAAAAAAGGCTTTCTAAAGTTAAATCTCCGATTCTCAGAGTCAACTGCTAATGAAATTGTTAAAGGAAGAGGTGTTTTTCGCACTGACATAGGACACTGATTATGGGATTCACTATTAAATTTGAAGCTCAAAGCCACATTGTTGGTGAGATCATGACTATCCATTGGGGTTTTTTTTCTTGTTCAAATACCTTGGTATTGTTAAACAATGTAACTTTTGTACATGCACCATTTGTGGATACCCGTCCGATCTCTACTTATATCACCTTAATAATCGTGCTTTGTGAGCCCATGTGCTTTTTCGTGGAATATCAAATTGCTACGTGGGGTCTTTTTTATCTTATATACCTTTATAATGACATAACGAACAAATTTTGTACTTAGACTATCTGTGAATGCACATTCAGTCTCTACTACAGTGCCTCAAAGGTCGTGTTTTGCTAGTCTACAAGCTTTTTTGTTTGATTTTTAAGTTGCTCTTTTATGTCATCTTTATATCATAAATTACATAGTATCTTAATATGAATTTTGTACAAAGTTAAGTACCTAATTTATTAATTTTTTTACAGTGTAAAATTAAAATAGTAATACCAATTATTCACACATTTGACAACACTATTTGAGGCCATACATTGACCATATAAATAATTCAAGATATATAATTGTAAAAATTATGAAAATATAACCATATAATAGACTCTTAGATTCAAGGCAAAAACTTGAATGAGAAGGTCTCACCAAAAAGATTTGGTGAGACGAGCTTAAATCAATTGGTAAACACGCTCAGATATGAACTATAAAAGGTGGATGTTTTAAATTAAAAGGTAAGGGTTCTAAATCAAAAGGTAAAGGTTTTAAATAGAAAGATTGACCTTTTAAAATAAAAGATACAGGTTAACTAGAAGTTTTAGTTTGAAAGGTAGAGGTCTTAAGTTAAAATGTAGAGATTTCAAAATAAAAGATTGATCTTTTAATATAAAAGGTTGAGGTTTTAATATAAAAGAGAGAAGTTTTGAAGTGAAAGTTTGACATGACAAGATCGACGTCTTATATCATGGTCTCCTCGACACAGTCGTGTTCTTCAACAACCCCGATTTCAATTTCAAATGTGAGCTCGACCTTGATGTGGTGGGGGATACGTCGCGTTAGGTGGGGATGGTGGGAGAGGAGTTATGTGGGTGGGGAAGGGGCGGGGAAGAGAAACAAGTTGTGTAGGGTGATAAGAGAGAACAATGAGGTTTCCATTTAAATCATTGACGTTTTAAATTAAAATGATGATGTTTCAACTTATATGTGTGATATTTGAAACTCTGTGCAATTCAAATTTATTTTCTCTTATTTTCCTAACCTCACGTCTTCACCTAGTCACGTTCGTCAACAAATCATTAACTCACTAACCTCCCACTATTGTTCATTAAACTTACCCCTCACATGACTCTCCATTGTCGCTCTCCAACCACGGTTCACCAACAACCCACCCAGAATTATCCACAACCTGAAAACTCCACACCTAACGACGTGGCTAATCTCCATCCACTCCCCCGCAATCAGCCACCACCCACTCGCCGGCAATCAGCCACCACCCCAAAATTCCTCACCTGGGATTCATGAGGTGATGCGTGGGAGATGAGAGGAATTGAGTGTGTTGTTGTTCTTGTTGTTGTTCATTTGCTGAGTTTGTCTGGTCAAGTAAGAAATTGCATAGGAGGAGAGAGAAAATAGCAAGGAGGGGAGAGGAGAGAAAAAATGGCAGGGCAAGAGCAGGTGAGAAACGAAAATGAAAATAGAGGAGAGAGAAAGGTGGTTTGTTGATATTGTGGGAATTTCTTACTTTGTTTTTCATATGTTTGCATATGGATGGGTGGGTTATTTGACCGCGTGTGATTTTGGTGTGAGTTGAGTTCCGTCTCACCAAATGTTTTGGTGAGACCGTCTCACCCAAGTTCCACTCTATTTTAAGATATTGATGGTGAAGTATGACCATAATAATTATAAAAAAAGAAATATTAAGAATTGGTGGATATATAGTGTAAGTGATATCACTTCGATTGAATCAATTTGAGTCGAAACGAAGAGGACCATAGTCCATACTCTTCTATCTAATACAGTACTCCTTATGATACATATACACCACATACAACAACTTAATTTTTGAATAATTCTACTGAGAATCATATTTAAGGAGGGAAGGGGAGGGGGGGGGCTGCAAAGTAAAATATCAACTCAATTTCATGCACCTTTTCAATGATTGTTAGTATTGCCTACTCCGTATTTGTTATTAACAGCCACTGTACTAGCTATAATTCTGAGTAAGACTAATTTTAGCTCTGCCTTGTTACATTTTCGCCCGTCCAGTACGTTTTGACCGCTATAAGAACTTTCTCTGGGTTAAAAGGACCACTTTCATGATCTGAGATATCGCTGTTCCACTTCATCGTAGAGATAATACCCTGAATCTTCACTATAACTTCTACTGTATCTCGGAATATTACCGTACCCTCCGGTCTGAGCAATCTATCCATCTCGAGCAAAATATAGGTAATGTCGCATCTACGGAAAAACAACGTGAAAATCTCAATCAAAAGACATGATCTAATTGCGAAGAGAATTTATTACTTTTGAGTATGGTCTTACCTATCTTGGTAGGTACTAAAAATTGCACCAGCATGGATAAGGTCATATGTCCTTGGATATGATGAGAATGCTTCACACCAGTCATGGTATACTCCAATAAAACCACGCTCATAAATTACACCCAGAGTGTTTGGGTCTGAATTTGCGGGAACCACATTCATTACCCAAACAGGATATTTTACCATTGCTGCAGCAAACCCACCCAAGTATGCATTCATATCCAGTACATTTCGGTATCTTCCTTTTGGTAAAGGAGGAATCGCCCTCTTGTAGTGTGAAACTCTATCGTTCCATAACTCATTGTCCTCTCTATATTTGTCAGGAGAAATTCCTGGAATGGAATTGCTAGCTATTCTGGGAGGAAGCGCGAAAGCACGTTCGGGCCATTTTTCCAATGATCCGCCTGCTGTTTCGTCTGAGCTGCTCGCTTCGGGCAATGGGGTTATGCAAGCCTCCATATCTTTGTACCTTATTCAAGGAAAATACAATGCAGATCTCAGTACGATGGGCGACAAGATTAGCATGTGAGAACAAACATTGACAAAAATATAAACTGAAAACTATTACAATACCAAGCTGCATCTGGATTGTCCAACTTGCATATATGGGGAGTGTGATATATTGTTCTACTTTGTCTGCACTCAATGTGATTCACAGGTTTCTGCCAAATGGCAAGATCACCCTGTTCAACCACCTTCTTCCAACATAATCTCTTGGCCATGTCCTCGATTGAATCTTGCTCTTGCTTAAGATCTTCTTGAGTCCTCTCCCAACCTCTCCAATATTTCTTCCACCGGATGGGTGGTCCAGAAAGAATCCAGTAACCACCAGGCCTTAATACTCTGTCAACTTCTGTAAGATATATCCCATCTGTTTTGAATAAAGTAAAGCCAATACGATCATTTGTGGCAAACTTTAGGCAATCGAAAAAAGATCATCTTAGATCATTTTATCCTTAATTTCTGTCAACTTTTTAATTGTAGTACTCAAATCTGTTTCTAAAAATATTTTAGAAAATAAAAACAAACATACCATACTTGGACCAGGGTATCAAGCAACGTGAACAATGAGCCATGTCAAAAGCCCTCGCCGGGAAAGGAAGCCGCTGAGAAGCCATGATGCCAATCATAGCAGGGACTCCCCGTTCTAAGGCAAACTGCACTTGGGCTTCGTGAGTATCTCGTGGAGCAAAAGACATAGCAATTATGTCTCTCTTCAAAAGGTAAGCTCCCCAACTAGCAACCTTTATCATCCAACCACGGAAACATATCAATTCACGGCAGATTTTCTTCTTTTTTTTTTTTTTAATTGAATGGAATTGGCAATGAATACACACTGAGGCAACGTGAATGAGCTTCAGCGAACAAGTTATATCATGAAAATGATTTGAATGAAAAAGAAGGGTCTTAGTTACTTGATTTTAAGACAGAACTTTACATACCCCACAGCCAGTGTCAAGGGCAGTTCGGATATATCCGCTAGTGAGAGGAATTAGAGCATTAATATCATCAATATAAGCATCAGCACCACGAGGGAACATAGTTCCACCCCCAGGAAATCGAAATCGGTCACCCTCCACTTGAATCCAGTTTTGAACGGCCTTCTCGATGCTGAGTTCTTTGTGAGGGATATTGTCATACCAAGCATAGTCTCGGCTTTGAGGCCACTTGAAAGGAGTCTTGTATTTTGGTGGAGCCGGGATAAGGCACATCATCAGCTCTTTTTTACTAGGACAATGCCGCTCTCTGTATTTCAACATGTATCTATCGAATTTCCTGCCTCTCCTAGGTTCTTGACACGGCGTATACTCACTATATGCCATGTCACATGGAGGGATTTCTTGAATTGCCGTAGAGTCATTTATCTGCGTCTCATGATGGCTTTCAAAATTTAAGTCCACTGTTGAAGGAGGACCGGTCCCAATTTCTGCTTGAGAGGTTGCAATTTTACTGTCGGTCGTTTTCTGGTCACCATTAGTTGGCTGTTGAAACTTATTGGAAACTACTGTTGGTTTGTTTTGCCAAGCTCCGAGGAGATAAAACAAAACACAAAGCCCGCTAACTCCAAATATATACGTAAGACGCTTCCTCTTTACTTCTATGTTGTGATGAGGTTTTGGAGATCCTCCCTGCTCTCGTGCCATTCCCAACAAGTTTTAATTTGCTTTCCAACCGAGGTTGCTTTAATTTTCGAGTGTTTCAAATAACACCAACACCAGAATGCGAGTCTTGCATGCATGCACTCAACCTGAAACATGATAATTGGCTTAAATTTCTAATTTTTAATGATATGTTTAAAGGATCATGATTGAATTTTGGCTACTGTGCGTCTCTTCATTTGTCATTCCCTGTTCACTTGTTTTTTAGTCAATCTACTGACTGAAGTATGCAAAAATTTCCAAGGTAAAGGCATTAACTTTCAGAATACAGTATTTAAGTCAGTTAGTTTTCATTGAACACTAAAAATAGACGCCTCATTAAGTAATTTATAAATAGTAATTTGTAAACAAGCTGAATTTCAATATATATGTATTATAATATAATACTAATTTAGACCTCGTGCCATGATGGCACGGTTTGATAGTATTTACCTTATAAATTGATTAATAATATTAAAAATAGTTTAATGTATGTTTTTTTATACTACTATATGGTCACATGACTCGTACGTAGTTATAAAAATGCTTAATTAGTGTTTGTAATTTGTTTGGATAACGTGGAAACCCGCAGGTGCTACTCTTTAGGTGCCCACACGATAAACACCAACCCATGACTCTAACCGACAGATGCGCACAGAGAGATTAGATAGTTAAAGCTGATTGGCTCGACCCAGTAGGCAAGAGGGACAAAATACTCCCACCCTTACTTTAAGGAGCTGATATGCTACATATAACTCAAACTCAATCCCGATGACAATAAACCAGAATAGTAATCAAAGTTACTACTCGATCAGACTAGAACTCAAGATAAAGAGGACATAGTGGAGGACCTCTTACCAAATGAGTCATTCATGTTGGGTAGTTTAGGGACACATCAATATAATTATTTTTAAAATATGATTGTATAATGTTATATTGTACAAAAAAGGGGGAAGACCCCATAATTAGCAATAATCGATGTAGTTTATGAGGCGCAATTAAAAATAGCTAATTTTTTCTATATTTTATCGAGTTGGCAATCTTTTTATTCAATGATAATATATTTTATTTTAGTAAAGAGATAAGGATGAATATATTAATTAGGTAAAACTTTTTTTTAATGAAGCCGTTTAGTATTTTTGTAAGTTATGATAGTTAGTACAATACTAAAAAGCAAAAGTAATTGTCTGCATTTAGTTCAATTGTGTAATATGGAATATTTTATAAAGATTTTAATAGCTCAATCTTCTATACTATATACTAAAGCAGTAAACGGTTTTGACAAGTGTCACTACCACAATTTTTTGTTATATTTTTTTTTTAATTTTCAACTTTGTTCCTCAAGCTTTCTTAACTATCACATAATAATATCAAATAATATATATCATATTATATATGGCATAGGTTACTTAACAGATTATGGAATAAAATATGCTACAAGCTTTCCTATTTACCTTTAATAAATTATGTTAGGTTATATGCCATATCATTTTTAGCCATTTTTATGTTTTGATTAGTTTAATTACTTCATATAACTACCTATCTTTCTATTATTAAAGATTCTATAGACCCATAGATGTATTTTCAGACTCTTTAAATTAATAATTCTTAATTTATTAATAAATTTTATTGGTTTGACAATATTGATTTATAGAGTTTTTAATGTAATTTGATATCAAAGTTTAGCTCATTAGGCCTTGTTTGATATCAGATTAATAAACTTAATTTCTCAATAAGCATAATTTATGTAAGAGTTTGATAATCTGTATTTTAGTTGGAGGTTTTGTGATCATTCACTATGTGAATACTCACAATGCTCTTTGGTGGGTGTTCTACAGGAATCATATATAAAAGAGCTTCACACTTTCTACGAATAAATATAAAACACCAACGATCGTTAAATCATTAACCGTACCGAGTGTTATTTATTTTTCTTTTCTTAATTTTCCTGGAACATATAGTTATCAAGTAATTTTTGCTTTGACAAAATAGTTATCAATGATAATAATGGTTAAATCTTAACCGTTGGTCTTGGAAGAAACCGTCTACTTCTATTATAAAAGTATATCAAGTCATGTTGGCCCAATAAAGACATATAAATCTACAACTAATTTGGGTTTGTGGAGAGTTTAAGAAAATTAAAATGAAGAGATGGTCGGTCTTCCCTAATAATTTTGTGAAATCTTAAATACCATTTCCAAGAAACCTTTTTAGTTGAACTAAACTTATGTTAATATACTGTACATCAAGATAGTATCACGTACATATTCCATGAATTACAAATGGAAAACAAATTAGGATAAAAAAAAAAAGCAAATGGAAAACAAAGGAGGTAACATACCGTGGATGAAACATATGTAAACTTCTGTAATGCCCCTCGTTTCAATATGCTAGTAATGTATTCTGAACAAGGAGCGTGCTAAAACTTAAGATGAAATTGTCGAGATGATTACATATAAGACATCTGAAAATTTTCAGCTAAGAATAGTTTTGTGATATATGGGTGTTATATACAAGAAATAAAAGTTGTATCTTATCATTCTTTAAAAAATGCAGAGAGAATCCTTCCAAAGGGATGGGGAAGAAAAGGCGTCAGCAAGAGATGGAAAATAGAAATGATGCAGTTGGTAGGCACAAGATTGAAAGAGAATGAGAAGGAAGAAATTTAGTGTTTAACGCTCCTTCTCTAGTTTATTTTTCCTTATTAGCCTTCCCATTTTTTAGGAAGAAGAGATGCATATGTCGTGGATCAAGTCTAGTCTTTTAGCAGATCTACCAGCATTCACAACTCCGTTATATATGGAAACTCATAACTACTTACCTAAAATTCTCAATTTTCCTTAATGTGGCAATGTGTTCTACCTTCATATACATAAATCACAAATTATTGAGAAACCTCTTTATTTAAAATACAGTAATACTGACTCCATGCCTTTGTGTAAACAAGTGTAATGATACACTAGATTTTAAGCTCATGAAATGCATGGATTTATATTAATATTAAATATTATAATAAATAAAATATTCATGCACCTTATTATACGGAGTATTAAGCAATCTTTTTCAATGATGTGTATAGATGTTTTCATAAGCAAATACTCCGTAGTTAAGTTTCTTCAAAAATAGTAAATAGACAGTAAAAAATCAAAACTATGTTATCTTAACAAAAAAAATGGCAAAAGTGAAAATATATGATGTAAAAGGATCATTTACAATTAAAAAAGAAAGAATTTATACAAATTAAACACGTTCTCGTATGCATGTATATGTATGAGATTGAATCAATAAAATTGAACTCTTACCAGAGAATAGTAAAAGAAAGATAGAAATATACATTAGAGACAAAACAAAATATGATAAGTTCTTCGAAAATCGAAAATAATATAGAAAGAGGTGGGTATTGTGATGCACACTATTTTATAGTGTGAATTTGGTTAGTTTCTACCTCTATTTCACACCCCATGGTAGCTTTTTGACTCAAAGTTACCCTGCTTGAGATTCTAAGTTGTACATGTGTACTAGCTGCGCTTGACCATTGGAGTAAAATAAAAGTTGTAGCTGAGTTGAGCAGTGTTGCCCAACCAAGCCACCCTGCTTGGCAAAAAATAAAGCTATGTTGAAATCATAAAAAATAGGAAAATTTCCATTTTGGGTACCTAACATATAGTGAAATTCCACTTTGGGTATCCGTCATTTGGGTATTTCCATTTAAGGTACCCGACAGTGATGTGTAATTCCACTTAGGGTACCTATTTTATGTAAACGTTAAAGTTCCGTTAAATTTCTGTTAATTTGTGAATGAAAGAGCCTACTTGACTTTGAATTACAATTCTTAACAAGACCAAACCAAAAGCTAAATGACACATGGGAAATGGAGAATTTAAGGAAAAAAAATAAAAAAAATTTCCATTTTGGGTACCCGACATATAGTGAAATTCCACTTAGGGTACCCGTCTTTTGCGTAATTCCATTTTAAGTACCCGACAATAACTTGTAATTCCATTTTGGGTGCCTGACTGTTAAAAATCCGTTATATAATAACGTCAGCACCGGTGCAATGGACGGGGTTATCTCTTTTTTATTCTTTCCTTCACCTTCATAACATCAGCCACCACTCTACCACCCCTTTGACCTCACAGACCTTTAACCTGAACCCCAAACACATTGACCTCCCTTCATTATTCACCCAAACCACCATCCCCACCCATCCCCTTCATCTTCTTTTCATCATCAACCAACATCGATGCATCATCCTTGTCCCCTCACCTCAACCCCAACTCATAGCCTAAAACAGATCCCCTAACTTTTCCTCCCCCCTTCCACCTCATCCTCGTCCTCTTCATCAAATTCCAAACCTGGCGGATGGGGCCCACGTCGCCAACGATGGTCCGCCTTTCCTCAGAGAAAGCGATATTTTTTACCGAGGTGGGTCGATAATTTTGATGATGCATTGTGGTAATATTTGTTAGAGTGGGGTGCGGGTTTGGAGGGAGGGGTGGAGTTTGTTTGGTATGATGTGGACATGGGTTGGGTTCAAGTCCGAGGCCAGGTTCGGGTTTGGGTTTGGGGGGAGGGGTGGAGTTTGATGGGTTTGGTGTGGACATGGTTAGGGTTTTGTTTTGACCGGAGGATTAAGGGGGTTAGGACGAGGATGTGGTGGAGGATCGGAAGACAAGTGGGTGTCAGAAGTTGACTGGGGATGATAAGGGGTGATAGGTTGTGGGATGAGGGTGGGGGCATGGGGCAGGGCTGGTAGTTGGGGTGATAAGGGGTGGGGCTGGGCATGATTTAGGGGGTGTGAGCGGTTGGATTGAGTGGGTGAGAGGGAGGGAGAGGGAGGTGGGGCTGTGGGATGGGGATGGTAGATCAGGTGGGGCTGGGCTGTGGAATGGGGATGAAGGTTGAGATGCGGAGGGAGGTAGTGGGGAAGAAGGAGAAGGTGAGCCATGTCAGCATTTCTAACAGACATCTTAACGGCGTTATGCGATAGGTACCCAAAATGGAATTATACGTTATTGTCGGGTACCTTAAATGGAATTCCCCAAAAGACGGGTACCCAAAGTGGAATTTCACTATATGCCGGGTACCCAAAATGGAAATTTTCCTATTATTAATCATGGATTTGCCAATGTTCGCTTATAAGGCACATGATTAGTGATCTCATAGAAGAGAAGGATATTGTTTGTTGTTTGTTGTTCATATGCCGGAGTGCCTAGTCATGGAGTGCCAGTCCAACAGAAATGTTTGTTGCTATGAATGCAAGTTTCATCTCTATATTTAGGTTTGTGTTAGAGATGGTAAAACTTTTTGAGGTAAATCATCCTCTTCTTGTTCGCTAATTGTACTACAACGATTCACTATGGATCTCGCTGTAGGCGAGGTATTGGAAGTTCCAAGATGTCAACTTTATCTCTAATTGGTCTCGAATGACTAGAAGAAAGACCATTTCCGAAAGATCATTCTATACAAGAGTTAGTAAAAAAAAAGGTTGGTTGGGGAATTGCTGAAATTGGTATAAAAGAGAAATTTTAATGAAAATTATAAATTTTAAATCAATAATAATCTAAAATAATACTTAAAAGTAAATAAAAAAGATGATGATAATTTTATAACAACAATCAATTGATCTTAAGAGTAATATTATACTAAAAAGAAAATAAGTAATAACTAGACATAATTTAAACAAATAAAATTAAAAAAAGAAATAGTGAGTATAACACGAGCAACAATAAACCAGTAATTAACAATAATGATGACAACAATTATTATAAGGACATAAAATATATGTAGACAACACAAATAATCGTGGCATGGACTCACCGTTTTAATCACCAACGACAAAAAAATAAAGAAGATAACCCAACGATTTAATAAGTAAGGTGAGGGAAACAATATTAAGGATGATGCATACTAATCTCAGAATGCCACCTGTGTCTACCGTGGACCATGTCCTCCGTAAGCTTAATTTATGCGAAGATCATGTTGTATCACCTTTTCCTAATTGTTCTTTGGTCAACCTCATTTCTTGCTGCAATTCGCCAAGACAATCTTCTCGCATATCTTGATTCAGACATTTGGATGTCTTCTCTTGACATGCTTGAACCACCTTAGTCTTCCCTCTCATAGTTTTATCCTCAATACAAACTACACCTACCTTCTTATCATTTCATTCATGATCTTATCCTTTTTGGTATGGTTACACATCCAACGTAGCATGCTCATCTTTGGTACCATAAGCTTTTGAACTTGTTCTTGTTTGATTGGCGGACATTTAATGCTATAAGAAGATCCGGGCATATAGCAACAGGGTGCGTGTTCTACCGTGCCCACGGCATACAGAGGCCTTTAATAGATCCTTATCACAAGATGTATGTTTGTTAGCGCGTCGATGTCGTTTTAATAGAATATGTTTTCTAGGATTATGATTAGTTCAACTGTTATAGTATGTGATCCTTATCACAAGATGTATGTCTCTTACGATCATGATTAGTGGTATGAGACCACTAACAAATCGCGATTATAACAAAAACTTAATAGTCAAGCATACTATAACAATTGCACTAATAATAACCCTTTCGAACATGTTGCTTTATTAAAAGCGATCTAATATTTTAATGGTCTAGCAAAGCTCAGATAACGAGAAAATCCGTGGTGGCTTGGGAAATGCGTGTTTGGCTGTTTCTGGAAGGGGTTTAATTATCTTACAGATGAGGCATTGGAAAGGGCTGCTCTTTTGAATTTGCTCTGGTTCATTGCTTCTAAGGACTCTCTATGGATTAAGTGGATTCATCCCTACCACATGTAGGGGAAATATGTGGGTTTTATGCCTATTCCTAGTTGGATGGCGTGGATGGGCACGAAAATTTTGGATTTAAGAAAGTTGATCATGCTTTCCAAGTGCTGTGATGAGGTGGTGGTGGTGGTGGGGATCCTATTAAAAGAGCTTACGATAAACTCAGAGAGGTAATGTATGTTCAGTCCCTTGGCAACCAACTGATATGCCCAAACGGCGCAGCTCCTCGAACTAAGTTAATTTTATGGATATGTTGTTGGGGTAGACTTGCTACAAAATTAAAGGCCGGAGAAATTTGACATTTCAACTGCACTGAGTGAATATTTGTGGTATGGTGGGAGAATACATATCTTACTTGTTCTTCGAATGTTAGTGTAGAGTTGGGTTGATGTGCTTACTAATACGATATCGTAATTGGGACCAAGTGATCTAGTGGCTTGTTCGTTCAACTAGGAGAAGGGTGCACAAGCAATGAGACCGAACAATAGTGTTAGTCAATAGTCACATAATGTACGGTATCTGGCTTGGAAGAATCGGTAGGGTTTTTGAGGAGAAAGCTTGTTCAGTGGCTCAGTGATTCCATGATATCATGTATCAGATATGTGTGAGTGCAACATGAGGTTTTTTTAGAATTTGCAGATGTAGTTGTCTTTCTTTGAAATGTTTGGTGTTTATTTTGGAGGTTGTTTTAGGATTAGTTGGATTAGTTTGGAAGAAAAAGCTATCCTAGATGGTGTGTCCTTTTAGTTATTCATGTAACTCATGCTCCTCCGGTTTCGGTTGTTGTGTTGGACTTATGCATAGTGCACATATGATTTGTTGGACATTACTACAATTTTTAAATTACCAATGAAAAAAAGTCTACTTAGAGTCTACGTCTTCTTATTAGGATCTACCGAAGGCCTTCTCTGTCGTCCTATCGTGAAATTCCTACACCTTTATTAGTATCCATACACAAACGAGAAACACCATTATATTTGTGTACTAGCAAGATTAGCTTTTGACTCACTCTGCTGTTACTCTTAGAGATATCCCAAATGCCTCCTACGGTTAGATTTTATTCTTCTCACATAAATTCCAAAAAATTTCAGTTTCTTTTAATATGTTTAATATGTTTGTCAGTTTCTTTTAGTAGTGTTTGCCTTCTTTTTGGTAAATTTTAGCTCCTTTCAGTAAGTTTCAATTCAGTTGTAGAGAACAAGGCCTTAAGATACTATCTGGTCAAAAACCCAAACCATCATTATAACATATTAGGCACATCCTATCCGTTATACCATATTCATATCGTTTTAGGTGTGCCACCCTATAGGCTACACCTCTTTGCTAGTAAGATTGAACATGTATAATCCTATAACTATGAAGGGGTCTCTTGCAAGACATTACTGATATCGAAAGGACATAAAAGTTATTACGACACAACCTTAACTTGAATGATACTATATGTATTTCTTCCCTTTGTCACTCGATATTAGGTTTTCATGCAATACTAGGATCATGTCATTTCATATCTTTAGAGTTTAATCACACTTTCTTAAATCCCAAATATGATTAATCTTATACAAAAAACTCTTCGTTTATGTATGACCATACTCGAATCGATCATACTCATTGATGTCTTTCTCTTATTATATGAGGGTGACAATTCCTGTCTTCAACATTTATATACATCTACATAATTCATAGTGTGTGTAAACATTATTTTTGTAATCACTCGGTCAAATGTAGTGTTTGATCATTCCAAGCATACTTACCTCACTTACCCTCATGTGAAAACTTCATAATTAACAGCATTACCGCTCTTCACTTTGAAAGGATAAAGTGCATCAGCCACAAACCAGTGACCAAGGGTTCAAAACAAACAATAAGGAACTTAATGATGCAAAATCCTTATTCAATACAACCTTGCAGCTTTTAGAGCAACCTTGCAGAAGTTGAAATTTCTACCTTTTGAAGATGAAAAATTGAAATTTGGTTTCGCCCCAGGATTTCTAACATCAGGAGAAATGTTGCGTGCTCAGTATGAAGTGCTATGAAGACAGAGTCACCTTGTCTTAAACTCCTCATGATAGGACATTGCCTAGTCATACTATTAATCATCACTTGAGAAGTAGCAATTAAAGAAAAATTGAAAGAAAGCTACTGAGTCAAAGCCTTTGTTTGTGTGAAACAAAAAATTACATTTTATAGAAACAGCAGCTTCTATGCGAGAGATTCATGAGCTATTAATGATTGAAAGCTTCAGACTTGGATACAATTAGATTTTGTAGTATTCTTTATTATGACTGAGTTACTAGTAACCGACAATTTTCAGAGTGTTGTAGGTCATGTGATGGATTCCAATGCTGTCAACGTAATCGAGAAGTATCTTCTGGAGGAGCAGATGACTACTCATGCCTTGCAAAATGTGTGGGCAACAGAAGTTTGTCAAGTGAACACTCTTGCTGAAGCTAGGGCCTTATTTCAAGACCTCTAATCAGGTAATTATTTATTGTATTTCTCAGTGATTCTGATTATTATCATCGTGTGTTTTAGTTGTCAAGCACTTTGCATGCTATCTGCGTCGAAGTGGTATCATAAGGAAGGTTTAATTAGTTAATTAGGCTGATTTATTACACTTTTCACTTTTAATCACCATTTTCATCGTTCCACAAAAATAAGCAATCCAAAGCAGCTCCATCTCTTTTTTTTCCCCAAGCCTGAACACTCTTCTCCGCATCCCCAGCCCTCACCAGTCTCCAACCAAGGCAGAGACTTAATTGCCAGCTTTGGTCCATCTTCCAACTAGAAAACTTGTCTTACTTTTATCCTCTTCCTATCTTTTTCTACATTCAAATGGGTTTGCCATCCGACATGTGTTCCCATGCGTTTTGGTGTGGGAACGACCCGCGATTTGGGAAGTGCGATCTGGAGCACAGTTCAGGGGGAAGGAGCTATTTTGGTAACCCTAGACGTATAGGTAATTGAAGGCAGAAAGGTTTTTCCGTACATTTTTTTTTTTTTTTTGGGGGGGGGGGGGGTATATCGTGGGTCGTGTGGAGGGTAGTGGGGAGATGCCACTTTTGAGTGTAATAACCTGACCCACCACTAGTGTCAACACAACCCATCAACTGAATGAGTTGCCCGCTTAGAGCCTATTATCCTTACGTAAGATAAAAAAAGGAAGGCATTAATGGTATGGTAGTGGGTGCTATCACTTATAAACCATCAAATGGAAACATCATCTAACGATGTGGACACCAATTCTTATGGGATGTCACATACTTTTCCACTTAAAGAACTCAACGTCCTCGTTGAGCCTTCTAAAGATGCACTCCAGGTCCAAGACCTCCCCTACTAGACAGTTTTGGCCATCTGAAGCACTCAACGTGCGGTCTCAGGGTTGTTTTGATACCACTAATAATAACATGACCCACCACCAGTCTAAACACAATCGACCAATAGAATAATTTGCCCTCTTAAAACCCATTGCCCTCCATAAGCCCGACAATAGAAAGCCTTGTTAATATAGTAGTGGGTGATATCACTTATATGCCATCAAATCCATACGTTATCTAACGTTGTGAGACACTAATCCCGATTGGGTGTTACAATGGGGATGGTGGTGAATTAGGTGGTGTGTTGGGTGGCGGTAACCAGGGAATGAATGGTGCAAAGTTACGAGTTCGAACAAAGAGACATGACCACTATATGCATATGGGATACACAACATGACCATTATATGTATATGGGATACGAAACATGAACACTATATGCATATGGGATATACAACTCATCAAAAGTGACATGACAAGAAAGACTGACCTTCCCAGACCCCAAGTCTACTAGAAACGATACTCATGATAATTCAGAGAATATTCGGGGAGGATAGTGGACTTGGGAGAGACTTTATACGTGAACTTGGCAGAGATGTTGGGACGACAAAGACACCCAAAGACCCGTAAATAAACATACGAGGGGCCACGAAGGTAAAGAGAGTAAGCTGGGGAGTGAAAGTTGATAATCTTTATGAGAAATATTTTGTGTAAGTATGTGGTTATATGGACTGCCTTAACCCAAAACTCAATAAGCAAAGAAGCATGAAAAAGGAGTGTGCGGATGATATTGTTCACAAGACGAATTATACACTCAAATTTTCCATTTATGTTGACATGTTTGTGAAAATAAAAACAAAACACTAGACCATTAGACGTAGCGAAGAAAGAAAAGTAGTATGTATTATCAAACTAGCACCCCAAATCACATAGAAAATGTTGAATATCATGCTTAAATTGTGCGCTAATGAATGGGCGAAATTGTAGAATTTTGACATATACATTAGATAATTTCTTTAGTGGGTGAACCTATAAAAAATAATTATAATAACAAAACAAGATAGTAACAATAGCATATCTTACTAGCAACATGAGATTTTCACAAATCACTATGTCTTACATCAAAAGGAGCGACAATACTAAATTCAACTCATAAAATGATAGACGAACATGTTTGCTTAATTTATACAAATGATAAAGATGGGAGGACTCTAAGCAAGGACACTTTGGCTGCTTCAAGAGGGTCTCACAAGAATTATAGGGGTGCCAATATATGTTGTCCTCATAGTTTTGCTCTTAAGTGGAGTAAGAAACTGTAGGGACACATGATTTTATAAACACATATAAAAAAATACCTCTTCGAGTTGATCACCATAGAGTCACCCAACAACGACACTCTTAATTAGAGAACCAACAGATTAACCAAGTCACACAACCACAACAAACTCCATTCAATTTAGGCAATTCATCAAATCAACCAAGTAAATTCCTCAAAATACATTAAAACCATAAACCCATCAAAACGTCTATAGAGAATTGTCACTCAATTTGACACTGTAGACACCAAAAGTGTCTTATCGCCCAATAATAATACCTAGACGGAGTAATGTCCTAGAGAAAGCGATATTTCTGAGTTGTGATGATCGAGTAAAATTCTATTTTATTCTTTACATTTTCCACAATAATCATTAAAAAAGCCAATTATGGTAGAAATTGACCAATAGATTCAGTTGTTCCTTGAACAGTTCTTTCGTCAAAGACTTAAGAGTTGAGTCTAAATTAATAAGTTGAAATTTGATTTTAAATAATTAAAATTTGAATTTAGTTTAAGTTAAGTTAAGTTACTTTATGAACTACTAAATGATTTTTGTTTCTTGACCCTATTGCTAAGAGTTAGTTTACGAGAAATAAATTCATGCTTACAAGAAATGATCGAATTCTCGTACTCCATAAAATGCTATTTGGTGCTCGGAAATGGTTGAAGTAGTGGAATAGGAGGGTAGTTGTTGGTAAAAGATGAATAATATTAATTTGATATTACGGATGACTGGTTATAGATGGACGGTTTCGTTTTTGTAGGTTGGTATAGTATATTGCTCTTTCCTTGTGCTTATTTTGCTGTAGGAGGTTGGTTTACATGTACAACCTTTGTAATGTTATGGTATACCCATGGGTTGGCCA
>CAAKMY010017004.1:0-20388 GCA_901111285.1 Corrigiola litoralis | reverse complement strand
GGCAAACCCCTCAACAAGGAACAACTCGACGTCCTCCGCATCAACCGCCCTTCCCCTGCCTTGCTTTCCTGGTTTTTTTTTTGGGGGGGGGGGATATGCGATATTTTTGGTTGGGTGGGGGTGCGATTGTTTGGGTTGGGTAGGGGGTGCGATTTGAGTTTGGGTGGGGGTGATGGGGGCGGCGAGAGGCATTTATATGGCGGTGGGGGTGTGGGGTCAGGGGTAGGGTGAGGGTTAAGGTTATGTGTTGGGGGGTTGGGATGGGGGTGAGGGTTGGGGTTTTGTCATTGCATTATTAATCTTTGATTAATATTATTTATAAACACTAATCATGTCATATAAAGGTTAATCTTAACGTTGTTACTATTCCGTCCATAAAACTTAATAAAACCCAAAAACCCTAACCTCGGGGTGACATTAAAAAGTCAAAAAATGACAGGGGCATTATAAGAAAAACTCAAAACCTCAGGATGACATAAGGAAATATCCCTAAATTTTATCATGTCCCAATTAAGTTATCTTTCCAAAAACCAATTGAAAATCTTTATTAGTGAAAATTACAAAGTTCAAGAGAGAGAAAACACTAAAAAAGAGAAGGATTAATAAAAAAAACATTTACCACATAACTATCCTTAATCTATGTAAAGTTAGTAAAAATTTCATTCTTTAAAAATCAGAGGGAGTATTACTAAACTACTTTTTACAAAAAAAATTGTAAAAATAAAAATCGGAACTTGTTCCCTCGTTTACGTAAAAAAAAAAAAAAAAAAAAGAAGCACAAACCAATGGGCGGGCAAGTGAAATAACGACATCTGGAATCACGACTAATACTAGATTCGTAGTCAAACAAAGCATCCCAAAGTCCAAACCTCCCTTTCCTTCCTTTTCCAGCAACACTCCTCTAAACCCCCTTCCCCTAACGACCGACAGTAGACGCCAAAATGCTGCACCTGCTATTCACAATAATCATAGCCGAAATGGCGACCATCATGCTCCTACTCTTCAGGACCCCGCTGAGGAAGCTGGTCATCCTGGGCTTGGACCGCATGAAGCGGGGCCGGGGCCCAGTGATCGTGACCACTGTGGGTGGGACCCTCTTGGTCTTGCTGGTTTCCACTGTGTCCGGTATTGTCAGTATCCAGCAGCGCGAGGAGGTCGAACCCGGGTCCATTAATCCTACTGATCAAGTTATCTTCATGCGTGCTCTCTTAGACGCTTCTCTCATGGGTATGTTATGTTTCGTAATTATTATTTGGGTTTTGTGATTGGATGTTTTTGTGGGTTTGTGGATTTTTAGTTAGGGGTAAGGTTGCGTATATCTTGGACCTACCCAGGCCTCGCTTAGCGGCCTATAGGGGGATCCGTGTTGAGTTCGTGTTGTTGGCTATAGTATGTTATGAGCTGTCGTTCGATATGTTGAATAAAAAAGATATAAAAAGACGGTCTATTTTCAACTTAAAAATGAGATTTTTTTTAAAGTAGTCATTTTTTGGCGGTGAAAGTGTTAATGAAAAGTGATCACTTTAACTCAATTAGACGGTCTATTTTCGGTTTAAAGTTCAGAATTCTTGGAAAATTAGACGGTTTTTAAGTAGTTACTTTTTTGGGGTGAGGGTGTTAATGAAACGTGATCACTATAACTTGAAAGATCAGAGTTCATGGAAAATTAGACGGTTTTAAAGTAGTTACTTTTTTGGGGTGAAAGTGTTAATGAAAAGTGATCACTTTAACTCAATTAGACAAAATCAGAATTCTTTGGAAAATTATACGGTTTTAAAGTAGTTACTTCTTGGCGGTGAGAGTGTTAATGAAAAGTGATCACTTTAACCCAATTAGCGGTCTATTTTGGATTTAAAGATCAGAATTCTTGGAAAATTAGACGGTTTTAAAGTAGTAACTTTTTGGCGGTGAGAGTGTCAATGAAACGTGATCACTTTAACTCGACTAGTGACGAGTAGACCTTTTTTTTTTTAATAATTTGTGATTGAATGTAGACGTGGTTACCAACAAATTGGGTTAAAATGAGCGGCTAGTATTGGAAGAGACCGTGTAATAAAGGCATATAAATCTACAACTAATTTGGGCTTGTATAGAGTTTAGAAAATTTACATAGTAAAGAGATGGTCTATTTTTATAATAAAAGTAGACCGTCTTTTCTAATAATTTGTGTAAAATGATAATCATAGGTAACCACAGTATAATTTTAACTTGAAAAGTCGAGAGTAGCCGGTATCATAGTCTCATGCAAGGCTTTCTGATGTTAAATAAACTTGGAAATGGGGTGTTAGGTGTCAAATATATAGGTTGTACAAATTGCATACTGATTCTTGTATGAGACGGTCTCATATTCGAAAGTAACATTTCTAAGTGGCTCATATAATATTTTTAATTTGTTACGTTTGAAACATGAGTATAGTATCTTTGATGAATTGGTCCCATACTACGGTGCTAGACCAGGTGGTGTTATGTGATTCTTATGAGATGATGGGGGGATTCAGGATTCGCTTATCTGTAGATCACTATCATATTATAACAATCATAGGCCCGGTGAGGATAATTGGAAAAAAAGTGATGCTGTTTCCATTATAACAGAAAGCATCTGAAGTAGCTTTGTTTATTGATCGTGTATCCTCATTTGCAAAATACTGATGCTCTTCCTCTCAAGACAATTGACGAACTGTGTTAAAGGGCAGGAGGTGGGAGTTAAGGAGTTAGTGGTGAGGTCGCGGCTTGCAGCTTTAGGAGTATCAGATAGTGAGTGAGCTTTATGTTGGGAAGTACAGTAGCTCAGCTTGTAAAGAGCTTTTTTTCTGCAGTCCTGACTTGACTTTTAATTACTCCGCTTGCATAGCTGTTTGAGGATTGTGTCATGGGTAATTACTTTTGAGGAATGTAAACTAGGAAAATAACGAGCTAATTGCTACAAGTTTGGTGGTGCTATCTAGCTTTTGGTACTCAAACTGATACATGGTGCTACTTTTTTTTGTAACATCTTCATTCGTATTTACTTGCCCATTCGTGTGCTTTTGCCAATCTTTGTTTTTTTGGGTCTCTTCTTTCTATGATTGTTTCATTGCCTCGGTCCCGTAAAGGAAAGAGTTGCACATATTCTAGTTGGGCTTTAATTGAGGCTCTTGAAAGTTAGTATGGCTCAAAAGGGGTATATTGCTTAATGTGTGTTAGTCGTATAATGGTTCGTTAAGAGTTAGGGATGCACTGTCCTTTCGCCCCGTTGGATTGTATTTTGATCAGAATGACAGATGTTTTAAGTTTTGGTATGGATATACTATATATTAAAAAAATATATTAAACAATAGTAGAGTGACAAGCCACCAGTAGAATTGTAGAAACCAAATGAAAGACATCCATTTATCCAGTCCATGGGCTGTTTCCTTCATTGACTTGAATGTGGCGTTTCTTGTCATACCAGCCACACCCACAAGCTCTATGTATACCATACTGTATATTATTTATTAGATTTATTCAATCTAAACATTAATTGTTGGATCATTGTTATTCATGTCCAAGTTAAAGGTAAATCAGCCTTAGATTCTCTCTAATCCCTTCAAGGAAAGCCTTAGATTCATTTACAAAAGTGTCTATAATTTTAAGCTATGCCTTCTCGAACATTAAGGCTCTTTCAACGCAACAAATTTCTTGCCAAGTTTGCTTGATCCAATCTAGAATTGGGATCCTCTAGTTTTCTGCAAACAAATGGTTTCTGGCAGCTGGCGCCTGATCCCCTATTCCGAGGGAAAATCTCAGCTAAACCGTCACCATGATCACCTACAAAAGACGGCAGTTACCCACACTTCTGCAAAATAGTTTTAGAAATTGGTTTCTCCAAAAATACTATCACGAGTTGATTATGTCGTCACTGGGCAATGTACAGAGGGAAGGTCTGTCTAGAAAGTTTATCTAGGATAGCGATGAATAGTAGCTGGTCGAGAGAAACAATGAAACACAAAGGTTTAGAGGAGTATAAACTTTAAGCACATCTTCATCCCTGATATTCAGCCAAGACGCATGTTTACTATCTGTAGCATTCATTTGACTAGCCAGCAACTAAAGAGAACTAAAGAGGATCTCTTACCTCCGTATTAAAAGAGGATATTATGAGGAAACCAGTAAACGAGGGAGATGTGGTTACTTTGTCAATGATATTTTCAAATTGATCCTTTATATTAATCAACTTTATAAGCATGGGTAAATATCATAATGAATAGTAAAACGGACATCCATGTACCGTAGTTGAACGGTGTCTCGAAGGTAACTCTTCTTGTTTTTGACCAGGGATTTACTATATTTTGCTTTGTCACTTATTCTGATGAAGCCCTCGGGTGACTTTGTTTGAGGAATTCCAGCATGGATATTATTTATTGTAGTATAGTTGGATGACTGAAGTGGTGGGGGGAAATGATTTTTACACTCCTTTTGTTGATTTTTACACTCCCCATGTGAGAGGAATAAAAAACTACACAAAAATATGTGCTCTGACATATTAGAGGCTAGTGGGAGTGTAAAAATAACTTGTGGGAGTGTAAAAATCAGCTCCCGAAGTGGTGTTGTAGATATATTCAGTGTGACAAGATACGTTTAGAATCAAGAGGAACCATGTACTCAAAAGCTTTTGTTGCATGCTTCATTTGATTTGAAGCTTAAGTCAGAAACGTATCCTTGCATTTCTACCAATCTGCATTCTTACCTGTTAAATTACTGCCACATGCCACAAAAGTTAGCCAATTTACGAATTACGGCCCTTTGCAGTTTCTAAAGAATGGAAAACCTTTTTGACAGGGCAGGTTACTTTCTAGTACTTTTTCTTTGACGAACTCTGCTTTTCACTTTCTTTTTTTTTTATTTTAAATTTTTAGCTGGAGAACTCTGTACTTGTTAAGACCTTGTATATTTGAATTTTCATGCAGTATTACTTGTACATTTGCATCTTGTCAACAGTAAACAGATATTGGCTCCAACTTGAACAGGGTCACTTGGGACAAACGAGTTGAACACTTGAACTCATGTTCCGATTTTTTTTTTTCCATTAGTATAGAAGCCAATGTGTGTGTCATGTACTCATGTCACTTGGTATGCTGAATGCCTTTTGATGTGAAGAATTTCTTCTGCCAGGTTACTTGTTTTGAGTAAGGTCAGTTGTATCATATCCATGTCTTATAGGGTCCTTCCCTTCTTTATCGATTCTCTGTGACTAATCCGTGTGCCTACAGAAGTCATTGGAGCTTTACGTTGCATCACTTGTGCCTGTGCAAAACTATATAATCACGGAGAAGGAAAAAGAATGGAGGAGAAAAAAGAGGGGGGGGGGGGTAAATATGAGCTGCAGTTTTAATTGAGCTGTCTTGTATGGGTAGATGAAGTATAAATTGAAGGGTTGGTTTGTATCTGTTCTCATTGTCCAAATGATCGCTAGAGGTAGAGGCCTTACTGTTGGATATGTTTGTGTTTGTTAAGTTTACCTGTTGTGCAATTGACATTTTTGCCTTGGTGCTTGGCGATATCGGATTGTTGGCGAACAATATCTAATCCTTTATTTTCATTTAGCTCAGACACAGGGAGTTGTAGGGTATGTTACTGGAGATAGCTTCATATGGCTGGATGTATTACAGGAGTAGTAAAGTTGTGGAACTGTGTTTATTTTATTTGACAGAGTATCTAATGTGCAGGGTTCATCCTATTTCTCGGACTGATGATGGATAGATTGCATCATTACATTAGGGAGCTCCGGTTACTCAGAAAGACTATGGAGGCTGCAAAGAAACAAACCCGTAGTTTTGATGATGCCAAGAATGGGAATGAAGGGGTGAAAGCCATTGAGGAAGAGGTTGCTTTTCTGAAGACTAAGATCAAGACACTGGAATCCGAATCTGCAGCAAAATCAGATGTGGCAAAGGCTGCAGAATCTACATCAGAAGCGCTGAAAAAACAATCTGATCAGCTACTTTCTGAGTATGATCGGCTGCTAGAGGAGAACCAGAATCTCAAAAGCCAGTTGGAGTCTGGTGGCAAGAAAAATATGTGAAGGAGCCATCATATAGTTTCTGGCATTTTTAGCCACCATTGTGCAAATCAGTCCCTGATAGGGAGATACCGGGATAGCACATGACTTTTTTTATGAGACTGAGGCAATAGAGTTTAGAGCAATACTTGTGGATCCTTGAACTGGTCATCGTCAATATGTAATATACTCGATTCCGGTTAAAATGCCTTGTTTTTGGGTCTCCCCACTCCACCTCATCTGGGTCATAAGTCGTTTCTTATACCAAAAGGTTCAGTTTTTTTTTGTTTAGTACCAAAAGGCTCAGTAGATTTCATGTGAAAGAAGCCACTAGTCTCGAAAATTATGCAATTAATTGATCGAATCATACCGCACATATAGAATTGGTATGTAATCATCCCATGTCACGCACCCTTGAGTTGCGTTCGTTACCTTGTTGTTTACGTGAAAACTTGTAATTTTGAGCTATATGTTCTTTTGGACCACAAATCGTTAATTGAACCGTATCGAACATAATGAAGCTAAATTGAGCAAAGCTAGACTTAAAAGGACATTAATTATGATTCACGATATGTATTGCAACACATAAACGCCACGATTATCAAATAACAAAAAAAATTGTCCAAAGCTAGACACTCCAAAATATTACGGAGTAGTTAAGAACCATAAAATTGCGAAAAGAGAGAATAGGGGTGGAAGATGAAGATCGGAGTTAATGTCAAACTTTGTGATTTCCTTTTTTTACCCATGTACTTTAACGAAATCACACATGATAGTTTCCTACCCCAATTAGACTCACTTATTGGGCCAGGTTCGGGTAGTGCCAAGCCAAATCCAAATGGGGCGGAGCGGGCAGGTCTCAAAGATAATGTTGCGGGATAAAGTGGGTAGGTGTTGGGTTATCACAGAGTAATAACTTTGTACTTTTCATGAATTGACCCGCCATGGCCCTTTCCAACCCATTAGAGACTTGTCCCATCATTGCAAATTTCGGGCCGCGAACTGGTTTAAGAGGGATGGGTCAGGGGTCGTGAACTTTTCTCACCATACTAAGGGCTATTTGTGTTTCGTAAATTGCTCAACAAGAAGAAAACATAACACACACTCCATGCTGCCAATTGAAACTACTTTCTTCAAGGTGTCCCTTGATCCAACAACTATCCTAAAATAATGAATTAGTGGGATCAAAATTTTGAATCAGTAGGATCAAAATGAATAATTCACCATCAAGTGTTATTGTAGGATCCATTTTATTATTTCTTTCAATTACTGTCCCAAACGAATGCAATTATAATTGAAACTATGTTTGCATGAGAAATATATCGTGTCTGAATTTTTATTTTTTTTGGTCATTTAAGGCGCCAACCAATATGATGGAGATGATAAAGATTAAAGATGCTTTGTTTTAAACCAACTCATCCTCTGTAAGTTTTTTTTACTGGAATTTTCATTTTCATTGTTGTTTAGTTGGTTTGTGCATAATACATACTGAACCACTCATTCCCCACATTATTTTGTCGAGCATGTTTTGACTATTAATAACTTAAAAAATAATTTTGAAAAAAATTACAAAACTATAATCGTTAGATTTATGTTCACAGATACTTCTAGGTATTCTTTTAATATTTTTTCTATATATCTTGATTTGTTGATAATAAGAGTTTAGTTTCAAATAGTGTCAAAAAGTAGATGTGGAAGAGACCGTTTACTTTTATGAAATCTTCTTATTATCAAAAATTCATGGATACTATGTGTCAAAAATTCATGTTTTTGTGTCCATGATAAAATTAACAGGTAAGAATGCAGAGTTCTAGAGAAGAAGAAGAAGATTTCAGTCATCCAACTTTGCTACGACACATAGCTAGTCTTGGAAGAGACCGTTTACTTTTATGAAAGTAGACAGAGCCCATGCTGGCCCATCAAAGCCAATATATCTCTGAATTAGATTGAGCTTGAAGGGAGCTTTAGATGACTTAGTTTACTAAGAGTTTGTCATGAAAGTAAACGGTCTTTTCCAATAATTTTTGTATAGCATTTTGGGCTAAGTTTGTTCATAAGTGACTTTTAAAGGGATTAAATATCATTTGCGTTTAATTGTAAACTTCATGGTTATTTTTTTTTAATTTAAGAGTTTTTTCAATATTATTTATCTTGTGCAGTGTAAAATTACTCATTAGCTTATGCACAAAATTTAATCATGAATGCATCGCGTGCAATAAAAACCTAGTATTGGTAGAAATGAAGGGTCGATTTAACTTAGCTTGAAATCTTCTTATGTTTTGCAGAAAAAACAAATATTGGTAGTGGAAAAGAAAATGGAAGGTGAAGAAATGAGAGGGCGTGATATACCAATGGAGTTGATAGTTGAGATCCTTGTATACCTTCCTGTTAAATTTCTCCTCCGATTTACTTGTGTATGCAAAACTTGGCTCTTCCTTATCAGAAATGACCATCATTTTGCCATGAGACAATATCTCCATAAAAGAGCAGCTTCCTCTTTATCGATGGACAATGTCGATTATGTTGTTGACTACTCTCGTTATCCGAGAGCTTCGCCACCGTGTTCTAATGATGATGAAGTTGTCAAATGGTGCATGTTTGAGTTAACTGAAAAGAAAACTTTTCGCATGCTGAAGAAGTTAGATATTGGACCTGGCTTACAAGTACAGAATTCTAACTTTTGTCATGGCATCATGTGCATCACGGTGTCTCCATGGCGCCGCCATCCTAGGGGTAATGTTGCTTTTATGTTCTTGTGGAACCCAACAACTGGGGAGCTATTACAAGTGCCATCTGTAGTCAATTTTGAAAATCGCTTTGGTATTGGTTTTGATTCTACACACAATGACTACAAAATTGTTGGAATTTCTAAGCATGGTACTAGTTCAGCCCGCTCTTGGTGGGTTGATGTTTACTCTGTCCGAAACGGTTGTTGGCATAGTCTGCGCTCTGATGACATAGCTCTTCTTTGTCAATTTCAGAATATTCAGTATGTGGTTGTTTTGAATGCGAATGATAGGATCCTTAATTTGATGGGTGAGCGTGACTACAGAAAAGGTGCGGATAGCGTTGTGTCATTTGACATGGTAGATGAGGTTTTCTGGGAGACACTCATGCCAGACTGTGGATGCCGTGGAGGGCGTTCCCATAAACTCTTACCTTATCTAGATGGTGTGCTTGTGTCAGCTGCTTTCCTTCTCCTGGCGTACATCTCAAAGAAAATGAATCTATTGACATCTGGGTTATAGATGGCTTCGAATCTTGCCGAACAGGTACAACTGATGACGCTGATCACATGTGGTTCAAGTGGGTTTCACTTAGATTTCCTGACCAGTATGTTGTTTGGCCCATGAATGTGTGGATGAATGATACGGAACTCTTTGTTTTTGTTGGAAGAAGGGAAGGAAATATATGTGATGTGTGCTTTTATGACATCCGCACTCAACAACTTAAGCCAACAGGGCGAAAAGGAGAGCTTTATCACCCAGATGGTTTCATTGGGAGCTTGGTCTCAATCAAGGGGCTCATGTCATTATGTAGTGACACAACATTCCCAAAGCAACTTTGCGAGAATAATGTGGATGATACTTATCAAGACCATAGCACTCAAGAAGAGATTAGTGAATGTGATCCTGTTTATTTCATTCGAGAAGTGACTAGAAAAAAAGGTGCTGTTAGTTGGTCTTATACCTTTAAGTTTTCCTGAGAAAACATGGAGTTACATGGTATTTCAAAGTTCCAGCCAATTTTTCAGTGGTCTTAACACCCTTTTGATGGAACCAGTTGACATTCCAATAAATCGGTATTATTCAAACGAATTTTTTAAAAATTCATGTTTTTGTGTCATTCGTGCATCATGTTCTGAAATCTTCTTCTCTAGAACTCTGCATTCTTACCTATTAATTTTATCATGGATACTATGTCTCGTAGCAAAGTTGGATGACTAAAATGGCTTCTTCGGTACTGTGTGACAAACAAGATATGTTCAGAATCAAGAGGAATCATGTAATCAAAAGCTTACTCGGTTACTCCGTATGTAGCAAGCTAAGAATGCTTTATTTAGTTGGAAGCTTACGTAGGAGACAAAAGCATCCTTGCATATCTACAATTGTTTTCTTACCTCTTTAAATTACTTCCACATGCCCCCAAATAATAGCCAATTAGCGAATTACGGTCATGTGGCCCTGTCTAAGAATGGAATCCCTTTTCGACAGTGTTGATTGCTTCTTACATTTAGTACTTTTTCTTTGACAAACTCTGCTTTTCGCGTTCCTTTTTATTTGAAATATTTAGCTGGAGAACTCTGTACTTGTTAAGACCTTGTAAATTTGGACCTTCATACAATGTTTCTTGTACATTTGGACCTTGTCCACGACAAACAGATATTGGCTCCAAATTGGACAGGGTCACTTGGAACGCCCAAGAGTTGAACTTCTGTTCTGAAGTCTTTGATTTTGTCACTTAGGCTAGAAGCCAATGTGTGTGTTAGTGTGTGTTGTCACTTGGTTTGCCGACTGCCTCTAGATGTGAATCTTCTGCAAGCTTACTTGTTTGAGTAAGACACTGAAATCCGAATGTGCAGCAAAGGCAGATGAGGCAAAGGCAGCAGAATCTACATTAGAGGCGCTGAATAAGAAATCCGAACGACTCCTTTCGGAGTATGATCGGCTGCTAGAGTACAACCAGAATCACAAAAGCCAGTTGGAGGAATTTGGTCACAGCTTGAAGTCTGACGACAAGAAAAATATGTGAATGTGACTTATTCTATAGTACAAGTTGATAACTTTTTCAGTCAGCATTATGCAAATTAGTCCATGGTAGGAAGATACCGGGAATCGAGATACTTACATGACTAAATGACTTTTTTTATAAGACTGAGGCTTTAGAGTTTAGAGCAATACTTATGGATTCTTGAAATGGTCATCTTCCATATGTAATATACTCGGTTGATATGGATTCTCCCATCTTATTTGGGTCATAAGTCATAAGTCGTTTCTTTTACCAAAAGGCTTTGAATTCTTGCAAAAGTATTCATTAGTCTCGATGGTTATGCAATTTATTCATTGAGTCAACCGCACATAGATTTAGCATGTAATCTATCCCATACCTTGGGTTGCATTCTTTGACTTGTTATTTACATGCACACTTGAAATTTTAGGCAATGATTGGTGATATTCTTTCCAACTACAAATCATTGAATTCAATTGAACACAATGAAGCTAAACTGAGTTGTATTAGATAATAAAAATAGACACGTTCAAATTTAATGGAACATGACTGAGTCTTATGTGAAAAGAAAAGGATATTAAGGGAAACTTACAATATCCAATGCACGTAAAAAAGCATATAAAACACGATAAATAAAAAAGACTTACATAATTTATCACATTGAGCTTTATTCTACCGTGACTAAAACTCAACGAGTAACAATGAGCTCACCTTTCCACACGACAAAGACTTAAAAAAAACTCAAATGATATTTTATTATTAACACTAGACTTAACCAATCCATCATTAGCACTAAATACTAAGCATTTAGTAATCGGACGATATAATGATTTGCCAAATTAATAAAGTCTATTACATACATTCTCCAAGTAAATGATTATCATTTGATAATTGCATGATACATAACATGTAGCATTTCTACAAAGAATAAACGCCATAACATTGGAAAAAACTCTATTACCATGCCTAATTGCTAACGGCTAAGCTACGTACAAATCTACTGGATTGATTTTAACATAATTTTTAATAAGCACACCTTAAATAACGATAACCTCTTCTTTTCACTAGAATTGTTTAGATCCTTGAGGCTAAGCCATTGAGGAAGAGGTTGCTTTTTTGAAGTCTAAGATGAAGACACTTGAATCTAAATGTGTAGCAAAAGCAAATGAGGCAAAGGTTGCAGAATCTACACCAGAGGCTTTGAAAAAGCAATCTAAATGGCTACTTCTGAGTATGATCGACTGCTACAGGTCAACCAGAATATCAAAAGGCAGTTGAAAGTAGTTGGTCAAAGCTTGAATGTGTTGGCATGAAAAATATGTGAAGTACTCTGACATTTGTGCAAATCAGTCCCTAGGGAGGTGTACATTGCATGACATACCAGCACATGGTAGCTAGGGTAGTCATAAAGAATGACTCGTTTTACCTCTTTTGCTAATAACTATCACTATAAACATAGCAAATCCATGCAAATTGGTATTTTTTCTGGTTACCCTCTTTCATCAATGATAAATACTATTTCATTTCTTTTACTTGTGCTTTTTTCCATTGCTTTGAGACTCATTGTTGGTACTAATGAAATGTTTAATAATCATAGTTTTATTTTAGAGTCTTCTTCATCTTTTCAATATGGTAACAACTCAAGTGGAGAATTTGATCTTTTAGCACCTACTCCGCTTCCGCCTGACTTGAAATCCAAGCTTCTTAAATACAAGTTTGCGATATTTTGGCTTCAAAAGGTCTTTGCCGAACTAAAAGTTCTGGTTGTGCAAGGATATATCAAAAATTGTTACCCTTTACCTTCACCGTTCATGGCTTATGGCCAATTTACCTTGATAGTAGCTATCCAGACTCAACAGAAGCGTTCGACCAAAAAATTGTGCAAAATATTCCATAAAATTAAGGTTGTTTGGCCAAATCCCAAAAATTTGGAAAACCTACATATTATTACCTCCTCTGACAGAACGAGTGGAAGAGTATGACACCACTGCCTCTAATATTTGGCAAATGATAAAGGATGCAGATAATAAAAACAACATAATATTTTAGTAGTCTCATCTCTACACTACCTTTCTCAATGCTTAAGCTTTTATGTTTGACTCATTTAAAAAATATTTAATCCAATAGAAATTAAGTCTCATAAGTGGTTGGCTACTGGTTTCTTTTGCCCATATGGTAGTTTGTATTTGTTTTGTTGTTGTCTTAGTCCAACTCTCTATGTACTACGTGTTTATGCATCAGGGGCGAAGCCAAGAATAAACCTAGCCAGAAATTCAAATTTACTTGAATTGCATAAACTAAAACAATATGGAAGATTGTTTATACACTTGTTCATAATAAAATACTAATTACCATAAAAGTCTTTTGAAAAATTAAATAGGTGCATTGAATAATACTGTGAAACATACCTATAATAAAATTTTACGCTCTATATGGTAATTAATTGACATTGGTGCATATTCATATGATTCCGAGTTTTCAACTCCATGTAACATATAGATTCATATTAATATAAAATATTTTAATTTATAAAATGTGCATTCAATTTATTAATATATATTTTCATAGTTAACTAGATATTTATATTCATTTAGACTAAATAAGAATTTTATACACCTATTAAAATCGATTAATAATCATGATCTCTACCTTAGCAACCGATTTTTATAGACAAAACAAACATTAAAAAAATAATAACAATATTGCATCATATGTTTTTATAAGCAAATACTTATTTTTATTCGACTAAGACTAAAATATTAATTTAAATACATATTAAAATCGATTAATAATTGTTATTTATGCCTTAAAGATTTGAAATGATATATTTTAGGGACAAAACAAACAACAATACTAACAAAAAACATGTATTAAGTTGTATCAACCCATAAAATCAAGTTTATTAGATTGTAAACCAATCAACATCAACTTTAAATAAATATATGCACAATGAAATTGAAATAAAGTTTTGGAATAAATAACTTAATTATAAAAACCATATTATCCTCTATGTTATTATCAAGCATGTAACAATATAAAAATACAACCATTTATTTTTGAATGTAATAAAAAAATCATCATAATTTCTATAACAATGATAATCATAAACATGAATACGAACAAATATAAGATTAACACTTATCTCACCTTGCAAAACCCCAACGACAAAAAAAAAAAAAAAAAAAAAACTTAGATGATACTCTATGATTAACACTATACTTAACCAATCCATCATTAGCACTAAATACTAAGCAATTAGAAATTGGACAATATAGTGGTTTGGCAAATTAATAAAGTCCATTACATATATTCTCCAAGTAAATGGTTAACATTTGATAATTGGATGATACATTGATTTCAACATGTAACATTTCTACAAAGAAAAAGCGCTATAACATTGCAGAAAACTCTAATGCCCTGCCTAATAGCTAACTGCTAATCTACTTACAAATCTAATGGATTGATTTTAACATAATTTCTAATAAGCACACTTTAAATAACGATAACCTCTTCTTTTCACTAGAATTGTTTAGATCTTCTGTCACATTACCTCTACATGTTAACACTTCAATTATAAGTCAAAATCCCTTCAAATAGTGTGTGTTAAAATTTAAGAGGGTTAATGACAAGAGGAGAAGTCATGAGATACGAAATGAGACAAAGTTTAGAATAAGTAATCTCAATCACCAATCTGCCACCCTAATAAGTAAAAAAATATAAAAAAAACTCCTCACAATAATAACAATAGACTTAACCGCACAACAATAGCCAATTTGCCACCCCAAAGACTAATAAAATCAAAAAATAAAAACAATGTCCAATTTGCACCCCCATCGAGTTAAAAAATTCAGAAAACATTCCACAATTATAATCATAGATTTCTTTGGTTTAAAATGTGCGCACAAAGTCGCTGATAAGAATTGAACTTCCAATCTCATAAATGGGGTAATGTAGCTATAACAATAGACACTCTAGTGGCCACAATAAAAATGTGGCCATGACAAAATAAGTCAATCCCAACCATCTATTCTCAAAAGTTAATCTAAACCCTTAAACGGTGTGACTCTACAAAAAAATCACTAAAAAACTATCAAAATAAAATAAAATCTTAAGCTCTCCCAAATTCCTTAACAATTGTCTCCCTTAGCGCGCATCTTTTTTGGGAACCTCTTTGGGAGGGATAGAGAGGAGAGGAGGGGAGGGTGGGGCCGACGGTAGGAGGCTGGGCTCCGGCGGGGGACAGTAGGTTCAGGCGAGGGAGGGCGGGGCTGGCTAAGGGCGGGCGCCGATGGAGTATGTGCGGCTAGGCGCCGATGGGGGAGGGTCGGGGTGGGCGCCGGTGGGGTAGGACGGGGCTGGGTGGTGTCGAAAGATGGTGTTTGGGTGTGAAGGGGAAGAGAGGAAGGGTAATTATTAGTCAACTTATTCAAGGGTTATGATTAAATGGTGAGAATCAATGTACAAGATTTGTTTTTAGTGGTGGCCACATTTTTAATGTTGCCATTGTAGAATTTGCCTTCAAAACAACATTAATATTTATAAACAAATATCATTAGCATTTATGAGGTTAAAGATTCGATTCTTATCCGCTATCATTAACAATTAACATTAACGTTAGCATTAGAAAAATGGTTAATACAATACAATGATGATGATCGATGATGTAAGCTCAAACAATAAAGAAGCGAATTGACAAAATAATAAAGTCAATCGCAGGTATTTTCCAGGTTACCCCCATACCCTCAGGAATTTTGGACACTTCACATGAAAGAGAAAAAGAAAAAACAACTAACAAACTAAACAACAAACAAAAAAGCATACAAATCACTGTTCATTTTCACCAATACAACGCTACTTAAATTAAAATTATAATTAAAAAAATTAACCAATTAATTTTATCATAATCGTATAATATACGACGAAATGACGGATCATTTTTATCGATTTTAAGCTCGAATTTGCGATTTAATTGATTGATTTTGTCGGACTTGTAAACCCTAGCTTTGGAGGAAATTAATTGGTGAAGAAAAGATGGAAAACGGGGGATTGACTGATAAATTTGGTGGATTGAGTGTAAATGATGCGAAGGATAGTAGTTTGTTTCAGGTTATGAAGGCTGTTGAGGCTGCTGAATCTACTATTCGCCAGCAGGTCCTTTTCTTACTCTTAAATTATATTTCCTTATTATTTTGAGTATTAATTTTCTTGATATTTTGTTGTTATGGTGATTTTTTAGGATGTATGTGTTGTGTGAAGTTGTTGGTTGAGGAATTACAAATTAGTAGCGTGTGTGTGAGAGAGAGAGTGGATGATGTTGTTAGGAAATGGAATTAGTTGTTGTGGAAGTTGTGTGATGAGCTGCGGCGAAGTGTTGTATGATTCGATGTGTCGAGATTACGAAACTTTGGCCCGGAGTAGTAGTAGAGTAAAAGTGGAGTGGTTGTGTGTTGTGGAATTGTTTTGGATAATTAAGAAATGTGATAAGAGTGATATATATGATCGATGTATTGAGATTTACGCAACTTTATGCCGAAGTAGTAGTGGAGTTGGAGCGGCTGTGTTTGTGGAATTGTTTGGAAACGTGATAAAGTGCGGCGAAGTATGGTATGATTATATGTACCGAGAGTTACACTACTTTGCCCCGAACTAGTAGTAGAGTAAAAGTGGAGTGATTGTGTTTGTAGAATTGTATCGGATAATATAGATATTTGATAAAATGCGGCGAAGTACCTTATGATTCGATGTATCAAATCCCCTAACTAGTAGTAGAGTAGTAGTGGAGTGATTGTGTTTGTGGAATTGTTTCCCATAGTTTAAAATTGTTATGAAGTGTGGCGAAGTATTGTCTGATTTGATGTGTCGAAATTAAGTTGCATCTAACTAGCAGTAGAGTAGTAGTGGAGTGGTTATGTTTGTGGAATTGTCTCGGATAGTTAGACATGTGATGAAGTGCGGCGAAGTATTGTATGATGTGATGTATCGAGATGTATGTAACTTTACCTCGAACTGGTAGTATAGTACTAGTGGAGTGGCTGTTTTAGTGATTTAGTTTCGGGTAATTTAGAAATGTGATGATATTGTCAGGAAAGAAGTCGGCTGTTCAAACTCGCAATTAGTATAGTGAAGTTCGTGAGGAAGTATGATGATGTGTGGATGAAACCATTAGAAAAGGAATCAGTGATGATATGTGACAAAGTATAGTGCGATATGAAGAAGCACACTATCTTACCCCTTAATAGTTTTCTAGTTGGGACTAGTGGTTAGTTTTTGGCATAAACAAGTAAATAAGGATATTGCTGGTAGGAATGGATTTAGTTGTTCAGAATTATGTAATGATCTGTGACAAAGTATGGTGGGATAATGAAATGTATACAAGCATACAAGTAAAGAAATAATGTGGAAATATGATAATATGTAAGGTAATAAAACAGCTTTTTGAGCTCGTATTATGAGAATCATGACAAAGTGTGATGATATCAAGTAGCGCGACTTTACCCCTGACTTACTTCTAAGTTCTAACTATAGTGAGGTTTAGTAGTGTACTACTGGATGTCTGGATCAGCTTGTACTGAGAGCATTTAATTGCTACAAATGTATGGTGCTTATTGATGGATTTTGCTATCTCCATGATGACGAGAATATTACGGGGTATTTAAAACAAAAAGTTTTAGTAGTGGTGAAATAATTGTATTATGCCTCTTTCAGAACCTTTGGTAAGTAGTGGTAAATGAAATTTCAGAATGGATTTTATCGTCGCTGACAATGTGGTTTTTTTTATTGTAACTTAATGGTGGATAGAGAGCAGTTTTTCTTCAAGGGTTGTGGTAAATTCAATGTGGGATTTCTCACTGTTTTAATTTTCTGTGGAAGGTCCTGTAGTGTTTGAATTTGATTGATACACAATTGTTAGATGAATGGAAGTTAAAAGTTTGTATTTGGTGAAATGCCTTGACTGGAAGCATTAGGTGCATATGTTGTTTGATAGGTGAAGTTAGTGCCATGTCATACCCTAGACTAGGGAGATGAGACACCTCTTTCGATAGCTATCAAAGTGTTTTACCAGACAGGCTTTTAAGTGTAATTATTCTGACTGGGTGGCCTCATTGGATCGTATATCTAGGAACCGAGAAATTCTTACATCTGTGTTATTGGATACAACAAGTAAGATTTTGTTGTTACAATACCTAATTGGCATGAATCTTCTGGTTTAGGTAGAAACCGTAGAATAGGACCTAGCATGTGAAGGTGCTTTCTCATTAACCGAGGAATCTGTCTTATTGAAACCAATCCAATGAAACAACTTTGTTTTTGATTGGATGGGGATGAATGAAGAAATATCACAATCTTCTGAGAACTTCTCCATTTTGTACACTGCGGGGTGCGATGCTTTAAGTATTATGGTACTAGGCTTGTTACAAATAGACCCTCATGTTTAACCCATAGCATCTCTATAATTTATTTTTTTACCATTCATCAGATGTTTTTTTTACCTCGATCTGGAGAAGGGGGGGGGGGTTCTAGACCTTTTTTTTTATATCTGGTCTGATTCTATCACAAGGTGCCCTATGAATTTCAAGTGGCATTCTTTGTGAATGTTATGGCCTATACATCATTCTTCTCCCAATAGGCCAGTACTTGTTTAGAAGAAGAAAGGAAGAGGGTTTAGGCGAAATTTGTGAATATTAGGGGTGTGGTAGGGGAGGGGGGTTAGAAGAAGAAAGAAAGAGGGTTTAGGCAAAATTCGTGGAAGACATTTGTTTGACTAATTTCATTTTTTACTCACCCAATAGGCCAATACTTGTTTCAACTCACCTTCAAGACTTTTATATAGAATAAATAAAATGTGGGGGAAGGGGGGATAAAAGTCATACTCTTTACCTTCGTTAAATGTTCCTTTTCAGATGTTAAAGCATATTCACAGAATTTATGTGAAGGAACTGACTTTTTTTGTTTTGTTGAAGTACAATAATAATACAAGTACTATATTAGGACACCAAGGGGGTGACGCCCATTTACAAAAATGGTGAGACAACAACTTATGCCCTGTAGCTGATTTTATCCACAAAATTATGAAATGCAACACTTAACTCCAACTATACGAGAATATCAAATACTGGAGTTTGAATTCTTAGTCTTGAGAATCCTTCATCCTTCTTTTCCAAGCATGAGTATGTGCGTGTGTTTGCATAAATGAACCCAATGCCAGCCAAAAATTGTTTGAAATATAAGTGCCACAGGGACAGGACCCAAAGCAGGAGACCCAACAGAAGATGTTATTATATTTGGAAATTTTATGTCAGAGTAGAAAGCAAATTCCTTGTCTTGTTACTGTACTTCCTCTGTAGTAGATTAGGTTGGCTCCTAGAGAAAAAATTCTACCTTAAGCCTTTATTATGGCTAAATAACTACAAGGAACATCTCCTGTTCTTGGGCAAATTGCATTTTGCCAGTAGGTGATGAAATCATGCCTGTCAAACTTTGATCTATTGTCCCTTACTCAAAAAGGAACCCAAATAGCTTTATACCTTCTCCAACTGGAGTATCTTTGTGTTTCCAACCATTTTGAGCAAGTATGTGACTTTGCATCCATCAATGGCAAAGGCTGCTCTGTGAAAAGCTTGCTAGTTAATTTGATTTGCACTATTCAATGGCAAAAGTAGAGGCATATTGACAGGTCTCTTGGCCATGCCGTCTCGCCAAATTTTCTGTTCTGTTTCCAGAGCAACCGCTCTGCTACTTGTTTTCACAGACAATATCTGAGGCAGAGCTCAGCAGATTATATGTCAGCCGAGCATTTGCATAATTAACTTGACACTTGTGATTGTCACATGTTACCTTGTATTGAATCCCATCCACTATTGCACTTCCATGTAGGGAATGTCCCTTTTTAAGGCACATTGATGTTCTTTCTGTTTTGGTTCGTGCTTCTTATCTTATCTATGTTTATCTTTGGAAGTCATGGATATGTAACGCGAGTTTGTTAACAGGTTGAGGAGAACAATAGGTTAAGGGCTGAGCTTCTGAAGAGGGAGCAGGAAGTTGAATATCTTGTGAGTTTATTATGACACCAGTGTCTTATTTCCCATTTACACCGTTGTTTTAGTAGAATAAATTTCTTTAAGAGGTGTAATCTATATACTCATAATGCCTCACTTTTAGATCTTAATAGGAACTCTCATAAGCTTCTCTCATCTTATGTTCTGTAGGTTCCCAAGTCTCTCAAATATAAAATCTTATCCTTTTTCATAGGTCATCTGTCATACTTCTGTTTTGAACTGATTTCTTGCTTTTCTCCTTTTCATTTTCCAGAAAGTAGACAAGTCTGTGGCTCAGAGGTATTTCTCAGTTGATCCATCTGCTGAGAACAGGCAGGGAGTTGACAGGGCTCATCAACAAACATCAATACTTGATCCGACAGGTACACTAATGCTCCATAAAAATATGACGCCGAAAGCCGACTTTCACGCAGAAGGCCACTCTGGTGTCAGCCGGAGTAATGGAAATTTGAACAAACTTTTAGGTGGTCCGACTGTAGAAAATGCTAGCTTCTCTCAGCTTTCTTCGCCCACGTCATTTTCTCCTGGCAGGTATCCCATGGTTGCTACGAAGCTGGAGGTCTATTACTATTATTATTGTTTTATATA
>CAAKMY010016949.1:0-14382 GCA_901111285.1 Corrigiola litoralis | reverse complement strand
CACTTTTTCCTTGTCTTGTGGATGATGTGACATACATAGACAATAACTAGTTTTTAATCCCATGCAATGCATGGATTTATCTATTCTAAGAAAGAGAAATCTTCTATTGTCATATTAGCATTTTTATTGATCTTTCTTAAAACAACAAAAACCATATAAAAAAAAGAAATTACTTGAAACATAGCTACAAATAAGGTAGGGAAGGAATGAACCAACAATTGTTATATTGCCAATCCATTTCATGATGCATCATGCACCATATTCATCATTATAATAATACATATTCACGTAAATCAATGTAGATTATATACTTATCAACATTGATATACATAATATAATATACATATCCACCCACCATATTCACCAAGTATTCTAAAATGCATATTCTCCAATTGTAGTGTATATATTCACCGAATGTATTGCACATATTTATCCATATTTACTTAGGTGCATGATGCATTATGCAATGGGTGCGCAATATAATTTGCGACGAAGCAAAAAGGTTACATATAGAACTAATAAGAGATCATATCATTGATTGATATAATTAGTGATTGGGGATATGTTATTAAGGGATCATTTCCTAGATTAATGTGATTAGTGATTGAGTGTACTCAATTAATGATACACATTACATTACATATTTAGTTTGTATTGTAGCCTATATAAAGAGGCATATATCTTCAATAAAACCAAGTCATCATCTCCTCTATTTATCATGTTCACCTCTCCTCTCTATATGAGATTTATCATGGTATCAGAGCCTCTTTCTTGAGAACTCTTAATACGCTTCCGCTCGCCTGCCGGTGGGTATGCACAACTCAATGCCTGCCGACGGGATCTAAAAGTTAATGACGAGTTTTTTCTAATCATATTTTATCAGGCTAGGTGACATTACTTCACCAATCTTATTTTATTTCTTTCCTCCCTATCATTAATAGAAGTATATATAGTTAATCAAACCCCAAAAGCTACGTCAATCAAAATCTATCACTCCAACTTTTCCAAATTTTTCCCTTTCAATCAGCCTAATATGTCGCATAACTAGCCCAAAGAGTGCTTGTCGCTAGTTTTTTCATCACCATGACTAGATTAGAGAACTCCAAGGATTTGGACAGAAACGATATCCCTCACCAGTGCCATACACAAATCCCAAATCAGTTCCTTCATCGTCGGAAATAGTCGCTTTGTCATCCTCTCAGCCCTCCGTTCATCCGTTCCCGATGCACGTGTGTCGCTAGTCTCAGTGGTCGGCGTATGTCTTTCATTAACCCATCTTAGCCGGTTTAATTATCGGCGTCGTTGGCAAGTCCCTCCTTGACAAGTTGGGTGTTCGAAATCCTCAACCTCCAACTTGAGGGGGAGTATTGAGAGATCATATCATTGATTGATATAATTAGTGATTGGGAATATGTTATTAAGGGATCATTTCCTAGATTAATGTGATTAGTGATTGAGTGTACTCAATTAATGATACACATTATATATTTAGTTTGTATTTTATCCTATATAAAGAGGCATATATCTTCAATGAAATCAAGTCATCATCTCCTCTATTTATCATGTTCACCTCTCCTCTCTATATGAGATTTATCAAGAACATGCTTATAAGCTTGAGTTGAGAAACCTAGAAGTTAAAATTGAAGACGAGGATGCCACCCTTAAATTTTGTTAGTTTCTTTGCCATTTTCGTATGAGAATTTTGTTGAGTCGTTTGTGGTTGGAAGAAACAGTGTAACTCTATAGGAACTTAGGTCAGCATTTCACACTAGAGAACTGCGCCATAAGGCGTGATGAAAACAGTAATGACAGTTTTGGGCTTGTAGCCCAATCTAGGAAGAACATGAAAACCAAGAAGTCAAGGAGTTCCCGTTTTGACATCTGTAATGACTGTAAAGAACCTTGTCATTGGAAGTGGAAGTGTCCTAAAAGGAAGAGCACTGCTACTTTTGCACAAAGTAAACATGTTGACAACTATGAACATGATTTGGCCCTGGCAGTTCATTATGTTCAATGTTTGGATAGGTGGATTTTGGATTCGGGGTGTGAATATCGCTTGTGTCCTGGTAGAGATTTGTTTGATTCTTATCAGGCTTGCATTGGTAGCGTTACTGTAGTTGATGGTTCTATCTGCGAGGTTGTAGGAGTCGGGTCGGTACGGATGGAGGAACCTGATGGTGTTGTCCGTGTCTTAAATGGTGCTTGGCATGTCCCGCAACTGAAAAGCAATTTGTTTTCACTTGGAATGCTAGCCGGTGATGGGTATAGTTTCCACGGTGATGGTGGGAATTTGTGTGTTGAGAAGGGTTAATCTGTGGTCCGGAAGGGTGTTAGGAAGGGATCTATGTATTTTCTCCTAGGCAAATCGTTGAACTCTGGTGTTGTTGTGCGTAGTCGTCCTTCGGGTTTGAAGGCTAAGTTGGGGATCTGAGACTTAGTCGTTTGGATGATACGAAACACGTTCAGTTTGGTTCATTTAATTATGAGTCATATTTGTCTGAGTTTGGTGGAGCATAATCCTTGCAGGTTGATTTCAGTGGTCATTCAGGAGAACTACCAACATCTGTTGTTGCACCTCGGTGAAACGGTTCTCGTCCCGTGAAGGGGGTGTTCTGAGCTCCAGATTGAGCTACCGGTTGCCTTGAAAGAGGCATTCGAGACTCGATGTTCGAGTAATCTGGGTCTTTACTTCAAGTCATCTATCTGTGCTTGGTGTAAGCTTTTGTGGTCCTGTATTGCAATACTGGTTTTGAAACTTAGCAAAGAATTCTCAGTATGGCGTTTGTGTTCGATGTTCGAACAATTTTGTATATTTTGGCCATGCTTCGGGGAGGAGATTTTGATCTTGTGCACTTCGGCCTGGTACACCTCTGTTTTGTGTTTAGTGTCTCATACATTATCCTTCTATAATTCGGGTATGATGATGCGTCAATGTGCACTTGGTATTTCTTTTGTTATTTGAGGTAGTTCAAGTCAAGGTGGAGTATTGTTATATTGTGACTTGGACAATCGGTTTCTAGTTAGTTGAAAGTTCGGGTCAAGACAGAGCAAAAGACGGGTTGAAGATTGGGAAAAACCAAACCACTTGAGTGGGGCCGACATCGAGTGAATGGTCGCGCAAAAGGAGGCTTAATCGAAGTTAGCAGGCTCGCTCGAGTCGAGCGAAGGAATTTCGTCCGTTTTGCGCTTGGTTTATTTCTTCAAAAAATTTTTGTTATATTTGTGATATTTGGGATATATGTAATATTCCTAATATAGTAGTTTCCTTATTGTATTGTGATTCACTAGTAGGGTTTATTATATATACACCCCGGGTGTCTTCATATAGTTATGGAGAAATCAGAGAGAAAAGTCTAGGAGAGGTTTTCTCATCGAAGTCCATGAGGGGGAAATTCAGGGAAAAAAATAATAGGGCTAGAATTTTCTTATCAGTATCTGATATGTGCCCGAATTATGGGTTTGTACGTTTGTACTTATCTTCTCCTCATATAATGAAATCAGAGATCCTATGGTGGACGTAGCCATCATGTGAATGGTGAACCACGTAAAGTATTTGTGTGTTGTTTATCTTGTTGCTCACCGCCGTGCTTTCGCACAACAAAAGGCTTATATCAAGTAAAAATAGTAGAGACTTGAGGATAAATTTAAAAGATTTTTGTGATAATCTCTTATTTTACTCATAAAAAATACTTTGAATAACGTTTTGAAAAACTCATTCAAGAGCTTCTACTATCTACCACATAATCTTCCAAACCAAACACAACTTATTAAAATTAAAAGCTTGTTAACTTGGTAAAAAAAACTACAATATACTCTTGTCGAACTTGTCCTTAATCTTATACATGAATTTAACTACCTCTAATCAAACACTCCCTTAACGCCTTAACATAAAGGACAACAATCTATTATTTGTTTATCTATTCGACAAGTTCAGAAGAAGATCTTATAACTCAACTTAATTAATTCGTTACCAAATAGCGTAAGACGATAGTCATAAACACACATACACACCAATCAATGTTTTCCCCATAAGATAAACAAATAAGATAAATAAACAAATGCAAATCAATAAACCAAACCCCCAAAAGTCGAAACACGTCCTTGATCGTATGAGCCGTGTATGGCAATAATTCGTGACACAAACCATAACTCCTCTAACTTCTCCATATTTATACCCACATTTTGCTCCTTCAAAAGCTGACCCTTTTACTTGCTACCTCATACACACTATTCTTTACATTTCTTTGCTGCATACATACATTATACAAACGTACGTAATAACTTATATATCCAAAACTTTTATACTATAGTTTTCCTTCATATTCCTCCCATACAGATTATAGACAAAACATAAAGGAAGTAGATGGTGAGCGAGGTAGAAGAGGGGAGAGGGGGGAAGGGAATGCGATTAGGAAAATACGAGCTTGGTAAAATTCTTGGTGAAGGGAATTTCGGTAAGGTGAAATTTGCTAAAAACATTTTGACTGGGAAATCATTTGCTGTCAAAATTTTGGAGAAGAAGAAGATTCTTAATCTTAAGATCACTGATCAGGTGTGTACCCATTATTTCATTTCAGGTTAATTTTTGTTGTTTTGTGAATTTTTGGTGAGTTTTTGTCAAACTTTGTGCAATATGTGATCATTCCCCTGTTTTCCCCTGTTTTTTTAGATGGATTTTTGAAACTTTCAAAGTTGTGTCACTCAAAATTTACCAATTTTAATTATTTAGGATGTAAATTTTAATGGGCATTGATTGTTTTGGTGAACTAATTTGAGTTTTGGGTTGATCATTTGTGTCAAAGTTCATCTAGTATGTGTTCATTCCCCTGTTTTCCCCTGTTTTTATAAGACTGATGTTTGAAAATCTCAAAGATATGATCTTTATTGTGTCACTCAAATTTTACACATGTTAATTCCTTAGGATGTAAATTTTTGTGGGCATTAATTGTCTTGGTGAATAAATTTGAGGTTTGGGTTAATCATTTGTGTCAAAGTTCATACATTCCTCTGTTTTCCCCTGCTTTGTTTGAGATTAGTGCTTGCAATATTCAAAAGTTTTAATCTTCAATGTGTCAAACATTACTCATTTATTTTGATGTAAAATCAAATGGGTGTTTATAGTTTTGTCATTTAACTTGAACATTTGATAGAAATGTTGTGTCAAAATTTGTACACTAAGTGTCTCTTCACATGTTCCCCTGTTTTACCCTGTTTTTATGAGGTTAATATTTTGCTTTTGTTGCGTTAGGTTAATGTGGGGTTTTAGGGTAATATTTTGCACATGCAAAGTTTTGATCATATTGGGTTTTCATTGATTGGTTTTGCCGATAATTATTGCAGATAAAGAGAGAAATCGGCACCTTGAAACTTCTCAAGCATCCCAACATTGTACGCTTGCATGAGGTAATACAACCCCCACCTCAATTATATCGTCTTGCATTTGCTTTTATCTTTACTATAATTCTATTTTCAACTGTATGAATTTGTGGTATAAATTTAATATACTGTATGCTAGTATGCAACTATGCAAGTGATTTATCCATTTAAAGGGGTGTACTGACTTTTGGTGAGCTCCATGAACCAAAGTATAACTTCCTCTAGTTGCTCATTGATTCTTTTCTGTCAGGAAAAGAATGTTTTAAAATCTAAAAAGAGTAAAATTTCTTATCCACTTACAAACTTCTAGCAACTAGGGTTATTCTTTAGTGACAAAGTAATTTTTAAGCATCTCCTGGGATTTTGCTTATTTATGGGATTTAGGGAGTGTGAGCATAAATGTCTGGTGTTCATTGAAGTTAGAGCAGTTATGTGAATCTCAAAAATATCCTGTAGTGTCGTTGTCCTTCCACCAGGGGAAAGAACAAGAGTTTTTGTTTGGCTAGAAATGGACCAAACAAATCGTAATCTCTCATTCATTTTGATATTAAATGTTCATGAAAGTGAAATCTGCTGATTTCCTTGGGAAATTGAGTTATTGGTAAAAACAATCTCATTAATGTCTGTAGCAGTTTGCTTTGCCTGCAAATCACAGTCCATAATTTAGCTTAACGTAGTTATCATGGAAGAAAATGAATTTACGCCCCCACACATGTGCTTGTGCTTGCTTGTTGGGAACTCCAAACACCCCACATAACAAAAAATTATTGCCTATAAGCTTGAAAAATTGCGATGACATTTTCTTGGTGGCTTAGACGCTTACATTACATTTCCATGTACAGATGTAATGTATATATATTTCCTTGATTATGCAAGTGTGGAGCATGGTAATTGGTATAGTGAATGTCTCATCATTCTTTTGAATGGTCACCTCTAATATTTGTGGAGGAGACTAGGTTTCTCTTATACTAGTATTTCGTAGGCTCGGCTATCATTATCCGAAGTGCTTGGACGATAAAACATGTTTCAAACCTACATTCAACTACAGTTTATAAAAATTTTACCAAGTCAAATTTATAAGCATGGTGAAAGTGATGTTATGTATGGACCCTTTCCATTGTCCACCTCATCCTTCTCTAGTATGCATGGTTTTCACATTTTATCTTTTCTGGTGTTAAATAGTATTTATGGACTTTTCTTTAGGCCGGCCAATTTATTTGGTGTGACAGTTATATAGGTAATCTTCAAGGTCATATAGTGTTGGTTCTAAACACATGTTAAACTCTCATTAGTGCCGGCGTTTAGGTACATATTAACCACAAAACTTACAACCGACCTATTATAAAAGGCAAAATTCTATATTAAGATGGGCGTATCTGCTTATCCATAATACTTTTTTATGGCGACAATAAGATGTAAGAAAGAGTTTTATAGGGACCAGTATTTTAGTGGTTGTGCCAGAAGTTTAGATTATAGAGGTGTAGGACCTTAAATTAATATTTAATCGTCTCTTTGAGCTGCCAGAACATAGGATGATGGCCCTTATTAATAATCACTACTCACTTTGAGGATATTTGTTAGTCGGAAAAAAAATCCTAAGTTTCAAACATAGTTGGTGTTTTCCCGAAGTCTGCTAATTAGCCTCAGCAAATGTGGCACCATCTCTCTTAAATCCTTTTTCTGAGTTGGTTGACGCACTTCGGTTTATTAGTTTATATATGATGCTAAACAAAATATTTCTAAGGTAATCAGCCTTAAGGATACGTAACTTAGTTAAGTCCAAATCAATTCAGTCAATACATGTTAAAAAAACCTTCAGGGTTGTCGTAACTTATAGTAAGTGAGAAGATTCATGGTGTCCTATAGAATTAGGCTCTTGTACTAGTTCTATACTTCCATGCATGGCTAGAAAACATGTTACAATCCTTGCTCAGTAGCAGCTTAGGACAAACACGAGGAATATTTGCGGTAATTTACTAGTAAGTCACACAATTCTAAACATCCTGAGCTTGTTTGAAGGAAGTGAACTAGTGTGCGGCAATTACTTGGTTAACTTGGCTACTTTCTTTCTTTAAGAAGCAGCATCCCCAGTTGGACCCACCTCAAAACGCTAGGACCCGTATTGTTATAGTTATGCATGATGAAGGAAAGAAAATTGGTGTTAGAACACCTACACTGCCCCCAGTCAATATGGCAGTTATGTTGTTTACTTGTCTGATTGCACTTGCTATATGACAGAAGAACGTTGGTTGTGGTCATGGCCTTGTGTGGCCTGCGGCTGTGGCCTGCGGCTGTGGCCTGTGGGAGATGTGAAGCATAGAAATTGTGGAAGTGGACTGGATAGTGCATGTGGGTTGCTAGGGTATGTAGGACCCACCTGAAAACTACCAAATGTCAAAATGTTTTTTAATTGCTTGCATGGCTCTAGGTTGGTGGTGTGGGGCCTTGTGGGGTCTGGCCTTTCCTTTTCTAGGGGGTGACTTGTGTGAGATTTGTGTGATCGTGGGGTTTGCTGAATTTAGATGCATTCTCAACCTTATCATTAGAAACAACAATAAATCCTTGTTTTTATGAGAATTGCAGCATATGGTTATATACTTATATGGTGACATATGGGGCCCATAAATGGCCATCCATACATTAGGCTGGCTTCTATGGAGTAAGGACTTAGGACCACCCATCCCCCAATTCCATATTAGAGGCTTTGGTATCAAATGTCTGAACTTATTTGGTGCAACTGTAAATGTTTCTACCTGGGGAGGTTCCATTTGGCTAGGCTAGCAACTAGCAACTAGCAACCAAATCAATAATGAGATCTTTCCACCAAAAATAATAAAAATAATGAGAACAACCAGAAACCAGAATAAACAGGAATTGAGATTATTAGATCAATGAATTATTGGATGGACCTCATTGACATTCCTTGTAGATGAATAATGTTGAACTTTGGAAATATACAGCTTCAGAATCTAATTATCTAGATATCTACTACTACCTGCTGCCAAGAATTTCTCTCCTTATTTTTTTGTTATTTTCTTTTTCCTCCTATTGCATCTTTAACTGCTACATTTCTTAAACAAAGGTTGCATGTCAGCTGGTAAGAACTAAGGAAGGCTCCTAGACAATAGACTGCTAGCTAGGTTCGTGTTTGTGGGAAGAGGTACCTGCCAGTTAAGCTAATGTTGAATCTTGAGTCTTAAGTTTATGCATCTGCAGTTCGACTAAAAAACTCCCCTCGCCCCCCTCCCAAGGGGAAATAAAATTGAGCGAGACACTACAAAAAGAAAGAAATCGACTGAACTGAATTAATTAACAAAAGAAGCTTTTCTATATATGAGAATGCATAAACGATTTGAAGAATCAAAGGACATGGAGAATGAAGATCAGTCCAAATTTTGTCAGGAATTACGTTAGCTATAGTGAACATCGGCTTGTATTGGTTATGTAAAGAATCAATTGAGTCTATTGCGTCATTTTTGTATTCTCAGACAATACAGGATCCGAGTGATCAATTTGATTATTGCTATCTGCATAAATATATCGTGGTAAATAAAGTTGGGGTTTTCCTATCTTGCACTATATCTAACATTGCTTCTCGAATTGCAGGTCTTAGCCAGCAAAACAAAGATATACATGGTCCTAGAATATGTACATGGTGGAGAATTGTTTGACAAGATTGTAAGTGGTTTTAACATAAAATGGTGCACGCTAGTCAGATAACAGCCCCAAATATTTTCACAGAATTTGCAAAACTTATGCAGCTGATGTTTTTTTAGGCATCTAGAGGAAAACTTGCTGAGAAGGAAGGTCGTAGGCTTTTTCAACAACTAATTGACGGTGTCAGTTACTGTCATGATAAGGGGGTCTTTCACCGTGATCTAAAGGTTAGATTGCCGACTATACAACTGAATGATTCTGATCAAATCGATAGGATTAGAAAAGAATCATGTTTACTGAAGCTGAAAAACATTACCTCAAATTACTGAGAACCACGCAAGTACATAGCTGTGCAGTGAACTGCATTCGTACGATATAATCTAATGCATCACTCTGATCACTGAAGATTAGGTTTCGCTTAAATTTAATTAACATTAGGTCGCACATTTTTTCTTACACCTCATTTTTTCTTCTTGTTGCTCTATTTTCAGCTAGAGAACATCCTTTTAGATGGAAGAGGAAACATAAAAGTTTCTGACTTTGGCCTTAGCGCATTGCCTCAGCATTTTGGGGTAAGTCAACCAAAATCACCCTGTGCTTTATGTTCTATTTCTCTTCAGCCCCTAACTCCTTGGTAGTTTTTCCATTCTTTTGCTAGAGTGATGGCTTGCTACATACTACCTGTGGGAGTCCAAACTATGTTGCTCCAGAAATTCTTGCTAACAGAGGTTATAACGGTGCTACAGCAGATGTTTGGTCCTGTGGCGTAATCCTCTATGTAATTCTTACAGGCTATCTTCCTTTCGATGATAGGAATCTGGCAGTTCTCTACCAAAAGGTCTTTACTTCTTAAGACTCCTCCTTGTTGCTCCTATTCGCCTTCCTTTCATCTTACTGTAAAGTATGTATATATCATGATATACTAACCCTGTTAGTGATGCAGATTAGTAGAGGAGATGTTCAGATACCAAAATGGCTCTCTCCTGGAGCTCAGAAGATGATTAGGAGGATTCTTGATCCAAGCCCTATCACCCGGATAACCATAGCTGAGATTAAAGAAGATGCATGGTTTCGGCAAGGGTATATTCCTTCGAATCCTGAAGAGGAAGAAGATAACGTTTACGCTGACGAGGAAACCTGCTCCATTAACGATGTGGTAATGAAAGAACTTCCTGCGCATATGATGTTAACTACTAGTTATTGTCTTTGGCCGACGAACTTAAAAGATCTATTTGCTACCATATTTCTGTACTGCAGTCGGATGGAGAGAAAAGTCCAGGCACCCCTACACTTATCAATGCCTTTCAGCTAATTGGGATGTCTTCATTCCTTGACCTTTCTGGATTCTTTGAGAAAGAGGTGAGTAAACAGTAATTTTTTTTTGATACTTCTAGCCTAAATATGAATACTATACAGGAAAACTTGAGCTGAAGAATAAATGGTTGCCTGCTAAATGATTGTAGGATGTCTCCGAGAGAAAGATTAGATTCACATCCAATCTCTCCCACTTGGAGTTGCTCGTGAGGATCGAAGATATTGTGGCAGGGATGGGGTATCTTGTTCAAAAGAAAAATGGAAGGGTAAGTTTAACAACTTGTTAAACTAATCGGTCAAATGTACTGCGAGCTGAACAATTTGCGGGCTTAATTTTGTAAATACAATAATCATCGGACAAGCATAGTTTCTGAGTATTATAATTTTTCTTTCTCAGCTAAAAGTGGTGCAAGGGCAAAAAGATCATAGAGGTCCTGGGAGCCTTTCTGTTGCTGCAGAAGTAAGAAATATTCTCGCCTGATGAAAAATGACTGCTAGTTAACTTCTTTTAAACATACAATCAGAACACACTCGTTTAGTTTACAATGCCTGATACTTTACATTTAGTAATATATCAGACATCTCATTGTCTTTCTTTCTCCGTGATCATTCCAGGTTTTCGAAATCAGTCCTTCATTATATGTAGTTGAGCTGAGAAAATCTTATGGAGATTCTTCAGTTTATCGGCAGGTTAGCGTCTGTCTTCCCTGAAAAGCGCAGTAGTTACCCATGCGTATAATTCTAACCACAATCATATAACTAAATCAACTTCCTTTGCTGCGCAGTTATGCCAAAGATTGTCAAATGATCTAGGTGCATCAGGAAGCCAAGAGTATCTTACTCAGCCGTGTTTAGTACAGGCTTCAGAACCAGTAGCAAATGTTTGCTAGATCATACCAAATTATTGTACAAACAATAGTTCTCAAATCCAACAGAGAGGTGAAGATCCCTCCTGGTTGGAAGTTTCCTACAATTTGTAATTAGTGTATATTCTTTATTCAGCCCCAAGAAAAAGGAAAAAAAAGGAAAAGAAAAATAGAAACGCAAAGAAGATCAAGGTTCAAATGTTTGAATTCTACCACAAAGACTTAGAAAAGACCGTCTGTTTTTACAAAAGTAAATGAGTTCCTCGTAAGTTAAATCAACCTAAATTTCTACAAGCCTATATCATATCATGGGTATATATCTCTTTATTGGCTCAACATGACTTCATCTTCTTTTACTCGTAACTTGTAAAAAGACGGTCTCTGTTATGGAGTTCTGCAGAGTGATGCGCCTGAGTGTCTGACAGCTCATATTTCCAGCCATAGAACCATACAACAGCAAAATCGTGTTATCATTCATGTGGTTTAGCTATGGCGCTAGTGGAAAGTAGAGGTGGAGAATATAGCAAGCTTAGAGGCAACCAAGTCACAAGGGCCACTTATTACTTCAAGTCTTTGAGTGGTCCATCTATGATCTTTTTTGTCTAGCAAGTTGGATAAGGATCTTGCTTAAAGCACTTTCTGGTAGTATAATAGGAACTAAGTTTGATACTAAAGTAACGTAATGTATAATATTGGCGCTTTTGGTTTCCTTTCTCTTTTCATTGCAAAGTGGACAATCATTGTGCAAGGTCACAGAATCTAGTTTTTGGCCCTTGTGAGATGGACTTTATATTCTCACAGTAAAATACGCAGGAACAGTAACATAAACGACATTATCCTCAGATGATTGTTTCTAAGATTAGTGCTGTCGCAAAAGATTGTGATTAGAGGTGTTGGCAATCATGTTACTGCTAAAGAATATTATCCGCTACGCGCCTACGCCACACCACGATTCTTGTGGATATATATGGTCCCATTTAAGAGCAATTCTCTTTAAACAAACTGTCAATTTACCACCTTAATTTTTAATTTATTTTTTTCTCAACTTTTTTTCAGTCAGTCTTGTATTTATTTCATACCATGATTTATTCGTAATAGAACATAGAACATTGTCACTGTTTGTCATTTGTTTTGTGGGTATGAAAGGAGCGAATAAGGTCTCATATACGGAGTACTGCTCAATAACCCGATATTTTTACGTACTCCACTGGTCACTAGGACAGTACGACAGAAGGTCATCTCTTATAGAGGTTGAAGAAGATTACTCTACTAACATGTCATATACTCATGTCTAGTTCTGGATTTTTTTAGGGGTGGCTGATATAAAAAAAAGGTCATAGGACCAAAAGGTGAGTATATATTACCACATAATGTACATTATGTCATTATTTACTATTTCCTATTTACACGTGACTCTACCTGTTATCTACATTGTCTTTCTTCAGCATCTCTGTACATAATCTTATCTGGACTTATACATAAGCAAGCTAGCAAAACTAATTGCGACCCCATATGCCGAGCTCTTTTCTGTATATCTGAATTATATTAAGCCACTTTCCTCAGCCACCGGCAGCTTCTCCTCAAGCATAATCTTGTATTGTTCATCTCTGTCATTTTTATTGCGCATATGTTCAACCTGCAGTTTCAGAGAAGTTAAAAACAATAGAAGCATCTGCCCGCTGACTTGCTGAGTGCTGACACAGAATAGTCATATATGTCAATGATGTCATGTATATAACATAAGCGCTAAGAGCTACTAAATTTATCAAAAAAGATCCATAAGCTTCTCAGTTTATATATATCAGGTACATCATATCTGTGCTACGCCAAATGTCAAAGCACCTGCATTACATTATTGATGGTGCTTTGTACCGCTGGCCATCGAGAATCGACTTTCAGAGCAAGACTGCGTGTCCTCTCTAGGAACAAACTATATCTGGCGTACCAGTTGAGAAATTCCTACTAACAACATTAGATTTTATTAGAGCTAATTAACCAACATGAAGTTACCAACGCAAGCATGTTAACCAGTTGTCATAACTGAGAATTAAGGCCAAGTCTGAGTATAGGTATGACTCCAGGATCTACCAAGTAACAGTCAACAGATGCACAAAACCATCAGGCATCAAACATAACATCAATCAGCGATCATACAAATGCCCGTGGAGCATGCAATGATACAAATAATGACTTTCAACTATGTATCAGATAAGCACAGCAAGATGCAGTACCTTGATCAGTAACTGTATCCCATGATATTTTTCAAGTTTTGATCAAAATATGATTAGCAGGGTAGTAGCAAGAAGCATGCACATACTCTTTAACTAAATCTGAAAATTGTTAGAAAGTATGGATCATAGGACCTTTAAACCGAAATTTACCATTTCACATCCACTAAAAAGGAGGCATTAGCACTAACCTGTTTCTGGAATGAATCGTTTTCGTCAGAGCTCAGGTAACCATCACTGTTTGCATCAAGAAGCTGCATCATTTCTTTTGCATCTTCCCGTTGTGCACCAAGTTCTTCCTGTTAAAAGTATATATTAATCTAGAAAAATCTAGTACTAAATGCCCCTAGAATATTGTATAATAACATATCTTGTATGCTCTAGAATCATCTCCTTTAGAATCATCTAAGCTAATATCTAATACTTATGTAAAAGCTACCATTGTAAGGCTATAAATAGCCATGCCTACCTTGAGATATTGTACATGAAAAACATTCAAGCAATACAAATTACAACATTCCCACCAATTCTCTCTTTCCACTTCCAAACTAATCAACCAACCAAACACAACTCAAACATTAAAACATCAAACTTGCCAACCTAATCATCCATCAGTGGTATCAAGAGCAAGGTACCAAAAGCCTCCAACCAAGATTCCAAGTACCCAATTGATTCAACCAACTCCCAAATAAATCTCACATAAAAAAAATGACAAACAACCAACAACAAAATACAAACTCAAACACAATAATTCATTACCCCCAAGTTAATTGGGTACCCACATTCAGAGGTGAAAAATATGACCTCTGGTGTGTCCAAATGAAATCAATATTCATTTCACAAGGTCTTTGGGATCTAGTACAAAATGGATATGAGCAACCCAAAGATGCTACAGAAGAAGCATCATGGAGTGCCAACAAGAGAAATCAATATATAGAAAA
>CAAKMY010016904.1:34861-49746 GCA_901111285.1 Corrigiola litoralis | reverse complement strand
CTATAGGTCTAGATTGTGTCCATATCTTTTTACTTTTCATTGTTAAACACATCAAAAATACAAAACATAGATTTTTCAGTTCAGGGTTTGTGAGTTTTTATCGGTGCGAATCATATTGTTTAAGTCTTCCGCTCGCGTTCGCATCACATACAAATATAAATTATGTTTAATTATAATACAAATTTTTACTGCAGATCCATGCGACGTAGGGCTTCAATTCAAACTAGTTAGTATAGTTCAGATTTGGGTCATTTCGATTTTGGAGACCTCGTTAGGACCAACTCCATTTCCCCTTTGATAACGCCAACCAAGACAATGCACTACCATTAACAGAAAAAGTAGGTTTCCATGTTTTCCATGTCATTGTCATACGTGGCAGGTCTATAACTTCCATGTCATTATTTTACGTAACAAGCTCTTGTACAATGAATGTCTTTAAATAAATATCGTATAGATAGATAGTATAGATTGTACATTTGTACTACATATCTATAATCTATAATCTATCTATCTATAATCTATAATCTATAATCTATAACTTATAATCTATAATCTATAATCTATCTATCTATCTATATCTATAATCTATAATCTATAATAAATCTATTAAAAGGCGTTGCAACGTCTGTAGCATGCCATGTGGAGCGCCACCTCAACCACATGGCCCGCATCATATCTCTTTATTAAATGAAAATGATATAGAAAAAAGAACAAAAAAGCATTAAATATACCTCACAAACTCACATGTACACATCATGCAAACATTTAGTTTTCCCACACACCTCTTAGGGCCAGACATTATAGAAAAAAAAGGAGCCAAAAATGGGCATTTAACCTTTAGATATGCTATAGGTATTGTGATCAAAATTACAACGGACAATTGAGCATAAACTGATAAGTAGCAGAACCTACAAAATACAACAATTGCATGATCGTGCATCGCACGGGGCAAATACTAGTTTATAGCATTAGAAGGTATCAATTGAGACAATTCAATTTTTTTTTTTTTTTTTGACGAAGGTAGACAATACGTTTTGTCTTGAAGTTTAGAGAAGAATACTATACGTATAACATTATAACAAGAAGTAAACTACTGTATAAAAACGAATAACAAAATAAGATCAGCATTTCTGAGGTCTACTCTAGACATATCGGGTGTCAGCATCAAAAAAATGTTAGCTGGATAAGGAAATATGGTGACGAGTCCATTCATGTATTTGTCATTTATTAGAGTGGCATGTGTAAGGTTAAGATAATCAGATTTTTGAGGCTGAATTTGTAGTAGTAGTCAAACTCAAAATCTTCAAAAACTAGTCGCAAGTTGAAATATGAAATTGTGTAGTAAGTTGAAATATGAAATCATGTGTGATACAATTATACAAATGGTCCCATTATCACGGTAATGGTGGTACTGTATATGTATGTAGGGAATGCCGTCAAGCATATTTACTTCACTTTCAAGACCAATCTACTCTCCTCACTTCCTTACCTTTTAGTTGTGTCAATCATGGTAGTCCACTATTCTCTCCTTTAGCATAAAGCTAGCTCAAATTATTTGTCTCCTCTTTATCTAACTGTTAAAGCCAAAACCAACCAACCAAATAGGCAAAAACAAACAAAATCTTAGTTATTAGATATTTTATATGCTTTGTTTTGTTCTGCTTACTTTACTCTTCCCTTTAATTTTCTCCTCTGTAAAGGGATTATCCCCTAATAATGAAACACATGAAGAGAGTGTTTGTGTACTTGGGCATGGGTTCATGTGTTTCTACCAAGAGTGTTGAAGAACCTCCTTCAACTACTATGGAGAAGACAGCAGTGATCACTACTGTTCAAACTCCCATTTGGGCAACTGCAGGTAACTCTTCTTTTTGATATATTATGATAGGATTGCATTACTTTGAGCAAAAGTCTCAGAGAAAAACAGTGTGTAGCTTTGAGCTTGCAGCTTGCTTTGTGCAATTCTGATGCTACACTTAGGCCCTGTTCTTTACATGGTATTTTCATTGGAATTTTCCGGGAACTTGTGTCAATATTTGATAAGAGGAATATTGATCACATGGTAACATCTAGAGCTCTAGTAGACCTTGCCACCTCTATAAATTGCTGTTGAGCAGTTGGTACCACTTTAAGCCTAGTTTGATTAGCTATATATGTATGCTCAATTTTCGTTCACAATATAGAGGCATGTTCGATCATATTGTTATAACCACAGAAATTTGCTGCTTCTTTAGTCTTGAAATGATGAAGAATATCTAAAATTAAATGTCATCTTCTGTGTTAGCATACGCTATCTATCTATCTATCACACATGATGCGGCCTTTCCTTGGAATGGTTGTACTCCGTTTGCTGTACTTAGTTGTATTTCAGGCTTTATGAGTAGTAAAGATGTCATATTTCGGTGTTAGCTTAGTCGTATAATTAACCAATGATACAGAAGCATACATTTTCATAGATGGTGTACTGAGTTACACTGCTGGTCTTACGAAGCAGGTAGTAAAGACGAACAGTTCTTTGATTCAAAAGCTTGGCTAGAATCGGATGACGAAGACTTCGTCAGTGTCAATGGTGGTAAGATTAAGATCAGACCAACTAACTCTGTGAACACTAGTTTTGTGCTTTTTAAGTCGATTATACTCTAGATTTGATCATGTTTACATACATCCTTAATCGTCTCAAATCTGCTATGATCTGGAAGAATATTTGAAACCTGTTACCTGTCCTTGACATTCAGTTGTACAAATTGATGCAGGAATTTGTCGATTAGTAGTATACTGTATATATACTACTGAATGACTGGTATAAATTCATGTATGAATATGATGTACCATATACTACACTTTTGCGCTTCCGGTAAGTTATTACTAAGCTAAAATGCACATGTATATACACCTCTACTGGAAGACCTTTTAAAATGAACAATAGACCTACTCAAAGACAGCCTAACATTTAGATGTACTCATGTACTTGACGTTTAGATGAGCTTCAAGGTAATGCATACATGTTAGTTGATATGCAACTAACACCCTATATCTACAGACATGTCCCCGGTTAAGCAAGCGAAAAACAATGGAGATCACCAAGGGAGAAGGTTATCCGACCTATTCAATGACAGCAGCTTTAGCAGGGACAGCCTCACGAGTCTTAGAGCAGCTGAAGCCGCTAATGGAAAAGATCATAAACCAGCAACACCCAAATTGGCCTATGGAGAGAAATCACGTCGGTCCGTGAAGCGTTGCTTGCCAAGTTTGGTTAGAAGCCTAAGCTGTGGTGATCGCAACAAAAAGAGGCTTAGTCCTGGCCATAATATTGCAGTTGTAGGGTAGTTTGCTTTGACATGATATGGCTTTTGTTTGTAAAGAAAATAAATTATCAGAGCTACTTAACTCGAGTGCTCACTTTAAACGCTTTGGTTACATTTTATACAAGGCAAAAGAAACATCCTGAAAAAGGAAAAGTTGTAGTAGGTAATTAGCACATCACTGTACTGTTTGTTTGACTTGTAAGTAATCATGAGATCTTGAGGTTGTGATAGGATTTAAGTATCTCAAATCGTGTAATATCAACTTGAAACACCTACGTATACTGTTGCTTAAACCTAGTGGAGAGGCCAATCCAAGAAGACTCGTACTTTCACCATTTTCTCAACAACAAGCCTCATCCATCATCAAATTCTGGCTATCAATGGCAAGAAAATCTATCTATAGTAATCACAAATGGCAAAGGATATAAAAAAATTCCACTGATAGCAGGCTAGCAGCAGCAAAAATAGTGGCAATATGATATAAATAAGCAAAGAGCAAAGTTGGTTTCAACAAGACATTCAGAAAGACAAGAATCAGACTTCAACAAGCCCATCAATTTCTCCACCGAAAAAGTCTGGTATGAGTTAAAATTAGATGGCAAGGAGTCATTTTTATAAGTTCTTGATGTTACGACTATAATTCAATTTGTGACTGTCTTATTCTAAATTAAAAGTAGATTGTCTTGTTGATATAAAGTGTGTTAGAATCGACTAAGAAGAATTGGTATGGTAACATACCAAAGTAAAAAAAATGTTGATATAAATGAAATAAAATTGCTACATTCGAAGTAGTATTGTATGAGATGCGACAATAATGGAGATGCAAGGTCATGAATTATCCAGGGGTTCATTTATCCACGATTAGCAAATTTTGGCGTCATTAATAGAAAAAAAGAAAATCATAAAAATAGTGTAATTTTAACTTTAAATTACATGTTATGATCACAAACTAAAATAAAAATTATCATTACTAGAATTTTTTTTCTTTAAATCAAAAAAGTATGCTAACTAATTTAAGACCATTTAGGGTGTATTTGGTAAGTCATTTCAATCACCTTATTTAACCAATATTTCAGTCACCTTAAATTTTAAAATTGTTTGGTAACACAACCTGAAACACCTTTAAGTATGCACCTAAAAAGGTTTCAGTCACATTTTCACGGTTCAGATTTCAGTCACCTTTTCACGTTTCAGTCACCTTTTCAGTCAATTTTGGCAAACACATCCTCACTTGAATCTAAAGGTCCAATACAAACAAAACTTTCCGAAGAAAAGCACGTGCGGATCATGTGATACCAACTTGAAACAGCTATAGTCCTACACTCCTACAGTGGTGCTTAAACCTTAAACCCTAAACCCCCAGATTGGTGGTGTGCTCAAACTTTCACTATTTTCACTCACAAATCATAAAAAGTGAGAAAAACCCACCAATAAAATGGTGAAAACAATGACAAAACCAACAAAAAGCAAGCCAAAGTTGAGCAGAAATGGTGATAATGATGATAAGAAGCCATTCAAAAGAGACAGGAAGCAGACTTCATCTTTGGAAACCAATGATAAGAATAAGAAGTTTGGTGGTGATAAGAGGGAGAAATTTGGTGATAAGAGCAAAGGTTCATTTGAGAAGAGGCAGAGTTCAAGATACCCATCAAAGGTCTCATCTTTTGGTAGTGATAAGAGGGAGAAATTTGGTGATAAGAGGGTAAAATTTGGTGATAAAACGGAAAAGTTTGGAGATAATAGGGAGAAATTTGGTGATAGATGGGAAAAATTTGGTGATAAGAAGAGAAATTTTGGTAATGATAAGAGGGGAAATTTTGATGATAAGAGGGTGAAATTTGGTGATAAGAGGGAGAAGTTTGGTGAAAAGAGGGAGAAATTTGGTGATAAGAAGAGAAATTTTGAGAAGAGCAATGTTGAGTTGGATAAGAAGAGGGAGAATACAAGAAACCCGGAAAAGGTTTCGTCTTTGGAAGATAGTAAGAAGGGAAATGTGGAGGAGAGTGCAAAGAAGCTAACTTTGGAAGATGGTAAGAAGAGGAAGAAGAAGGAGAAAAGAGTTGAGGAAGATCCAGGTGCTGCATTGTTAAAGGGTAAACCAAAGAGAACAAAGAAAATGTCAATGAAAATCTATCGTTATGATACCTCGAATAAGCGGCTTGATGATGCGGTTGTGCTTGATGGTTAGTGTGATTGATGCTTGTGTTCAGTTTATGTTGTTTTAAAGCATTGTTTAGATGTTAGTGTTCAGTTAATGTTGTGACTAGTGACTTAGTGAGTATGTCAATGATTAGAACAATTGCCCCGATATTAATTGACGATTTCTCATGACGATTCATGTTAGGTAACCTGATTGAGACAAAGGCTTTTGTTTTTGTATAAAGTATTGTATTTCATTTTATGTCGTTGTTGGCTGAATATTGTGAGTGATTAACAGACATAACCAATCAGCAGAAGAAGAAAGTGGTCAAAATAGAAGACGCTGAGAAAGTGGAATTGTCAGTGAATGCACAGTTTAGGGCAATCAAACCAAGCCCTTCAATCCTAACATTTGTTCAAGAAAATGTAATGTCATTTCTTTAGTTTTTTGGGTTGAAGTGATCTTGATTTTTAGTTTATTAGTATTATCATTGTATTTATCTTGTTGTGTGCTCTATGGTTTGAAAATTGGTAGTTTTTGGGTCGAAGACGTGATATTGAGTTGCGGAAGGCAGGCTATAACACTGAACTTTCAGCGCCATTGGATAATGTACCCTTCACTACAAGCTCCGAAAGAGAGAGAATTGAAGAAAGTGTATGTTCACACTCTGAAAACTTTTTCTTTCAATGTGGTGATTTTTTTATAGTGGCTGTCGTGAAATTTAGGTTCAATTGTTTGCTTGTTTTGAGTTTCTACATCACATGTATGCAGATGCAATACCTGTCTTTAATCTCTGTTCCCTTGCATCAGATCTAATAATATGATGGCTATTGGGACTCTTAATAAAAAGATCATACTGAATAACAGTGAACATCCTTAGCGTTGGAATTGTGAACTTATGGAATCATAAAGCAAACAAACACAGAAGTCTTTCTGCTATTATTTATCACTTGTATCTTTGTTCTTCATTTTCGACGTAGTTCTCACTGTTTAGTTCAGGTATTCAGGAATAGAATGGAATTTTTTGCTGCTGCAAAAGTGTCATCATCATTCCCCCCACTTGAACTTCCAGAGATCGCATTTGCTGGTAACTCTAATTTTTTGCAGATCTTTTTACTTTCTTTACCATATTTTCAAATTTGTCGTCCAACATAGTCGCTTATTTGGAAGCAGTAACCTTTATTTTCTGAGGCATCGACCTTTGTGATTGTTTGATGTAATTATCTCTGAATTTTAACTAATAATAGCAACAGAAAGGGACCAGGAGTAATTTGTGTATTTCTGTTCTCTCTTAGGGAGGTCTAATGTTGGGAAATCATCGCTGCTGAATGCACTGACCAGACAGTGGGGAGTTGTTCGGACCTCTGATAAGCCGGGTCTCACTCAGGTTCTGTTTTATGTTGAAAAGACATTTTCTTGAAAGTTGAAACTGTAATGCATGCATTCTATTTTGAAATCTGCTTTTGACTATATTTGAGCAGACAATCAATTTTTTCAAGCTTGGGACAAAGCTCAGCTTAGTTGACTTGCCAGGTTACGGCTTTGCTTATGCAAAAGAAGAAGTCAAGGAGGCTTGGGAGGAGCTGGTCGGTATTCTCCTGTCTTTGAAATGCCTTTTGTCTAAAACCTTAGTCACACAAATTTCGTTCTTCAAGTACCAGAATATAGAGCTTAGTTGATGCCATGATGACAACATTTGTTGGTGGCAGTACTTAATAATACCCAGAGTTAAAACATGGTGGTTGAATGAGTTTAGGAACCTGCATACGGTAGTACTTGAGACCCTTGGGCATCATTTTGTCAAAATTAGATCTGAATAATTACCCTTCTGACATTTGTGTTATACTAGAAAGACATGTGATATGTACCTGTTGGAGCTTTCATGCAACCTTTATTCAGAATAAGCTAAATGGTTTCAATGACCAACAACCCACTAATCTGGTTTCTACAAGCTCAATGTAGGTTGCAATGTGGCCATATAATGAGGTGACTTTCACTCCACATTGTAGGTAAAAGAGTATGTTTCCACGAGAGTTGGGTTGAAGAGAGTGTGCCTTCTTGTGGACACCAAGTGGGGTATGAAGCCAAGAGATCTCGAACTTATTCATTTGATGGAAAGGTATGCTACTAGCTTCAAAAGATGTTAAGCTCTGTTAGACTGTGAGTTATTGTTTTATTTGAACTTCAAGCAACACATAAGTTTCTTGTAGTGGATCATTTCATTTGAATGGTGATGGCTGACCATAAGATGCTGATTTCAGTGCAAGTCACTGCTTTTCCCCCCACCCATCTTTCCCTCCCTTGAGTTCCTTGCCAATCAATGCCGCAATGGAGGCATACTCTTTCAGTATTCATAGCACATCAGTTCCAGAGAGCCAATATTGACGTTTACAAAAGGAGCGTCTGTTCCTACACCCCTTTCTCTCTCAATATATCTTTTTAGAACATTCATTCTTACATCTTTTCGTAAAAGAAGGGGTGTGGAGTGGATGAACCCTCTTGCAAAAAGGATGTGTTTCAATACATTAAGTGGACTAATCTATGTGAGTTTGAGACGAACAGAGCAATTTATCAACAGAACATCACTTGTTTTCTCTCATGTGAAGAAAGTTCCATAATTTTTATTAGGTTATTGGTATAAGGGAGGTCTTTTTACAGTTTCTAGTTGTGTCAAATAACAGGCACAGTATAGAGACCGCCAAGATTAGCATCAAATCAAGGCCATTCTAGAAGCTTCTAACATTTGCCTGATATTTCTCATCAAACATGATGCAGATCTCAGACCAAGTACCAGATTGTCTTGACCAAAACAGACACAGTATTCCCCCTTGACGTGGCTCGCCGTGCTATGCAAGTTGAGGAGGTTAGCACCTAGACAACTCAATTTTCTCTCTAGATTCTTTTTGATTAATAACAAATTAACATCTGTTGTTTGCTGTTGCAGACACTTAAAGAACACAAGTCCGTTGTCCAACCAGTGGTAAGACTTCTTAGACCAACTTCTGGTGTGTGTGTGTGTGTGTGTGTGTGTCTGTTAGACATCTCCTATTTGTTTGTCCTCATTGAGTTCTTTTCACCCCCTCGTTGCAGATGATGGTTAGTTCAAAATCTGGAGGTGGAATCCGATGCCTGAGAACAGTGCTTGCAAAAGTTGCTCGATTTGTAAAGCCTTGAACAGTTCTGGAATATTTGGAGATTTTTTTCAAGTAAGGTTACTTGTTGAGGTTTAGAAGCGAGTATGTCTCGAAGGTGCATACTTTGGGAGGCGGCAAATTGTAGCCTATCCTGTGAGGGGATGTAATAGCGGTCCCCGAGTATCAAATGGTGATATGGCCTGATATGGCTGTTAGACTTCAAGAAACAATTCAGAGTATATAGTCAATATTGGCATGTCCAATCTTATTATTTGATGGAACAACCCCTGTTGACCCTCCCCCTTTTCACACACACTCAAGAAAAGAGGTCAATGTGAGTTGTGACCATCAATGTAGGTTCTTATGTGTTTTTGTGAGCTAATCTCACATCTGGAAAAACTGGAGACTAGATATCTGTTACTACTACAATACCAAGATTTGGGAGGGGTAACTTTGTGGTATTCAAAGTGAGGAAGTAATCAGCTTGTTGTTCTACCGCAACATTAAAGAGCAATGAATTCGCATCATATTGTTTCCTCATAATGATTAGTTTATGTTAATAGCGTCAGGTCTTGACCCCTTCCCCATCCCCCTCTGAAAAAAAGGAAATGAAAGAGACATGTTGGTCGTGCTTTTGGTTGGGACTCGGCATATATTGAGAGCAGCTAACGTTTGTTTTCCTGTCACATACAGCATATTGTACAAATAATTCGACGATATTGTCCAATCAATTGTTTCTTTTCTCTGCATATAGGCTATAGGCTGTCTCTTCCCTAAAGCTCAACACGTTGGTCGTCGACAGAGTGACAGCTAGACCGATGCATCTAGTGATCTTACCTATGAATGCCAGGGCCTCGAGACCAGAATCATAATGGGTGGAATTGGAACTCCCCTCGAGCAAGACTGAGCCTGAAGTCGAAGCTCAACTAATGCAAAACTTCCAGTATCTATAACTCTAGAATATCCGTGGCATTCAACTTTGTAATAAAATTTTAACGTAGACACAGCTAAACACGGCCAAAAACTTACATCCAATATATAAGAGGTAAAACAGTGTGTGAACAACTGAACAGCTTACAGGTGCCAGCATCTGCTGATAATCACATCAGTACATGTGAAAATCTGACAAGTACACTTGGTTCCTCGTAATATCAATATCAAGCATCATTCAATAGACCTGATTCAGAACTAGGCTCTAAGATCAGTCATACACGGGGAGTTAAGCACCATCTTCAACATAGGCAAGTTTGCCATCTAACTTTTAACTGAAGCAGCAGCCTTTCACAAGAGCAAAATTGCGCACATAACAGGTTTCTATTAGAAGAAGATTATTGATACACCCATTGAAAAGCATCCTACAGCCACCCATGGACTCAGCCTTTCACCTGATTCAGAAAAAAAAAACCATGTTAGCCCCTACTCCATTCTGCACCTCCTTAAAGTAACCCCGAACAAAGTGCATCATTATAAAAAAGATTCATTTAGCCCCAAGAGGAGAAAGAATAAAATCTGGACGAGCCTCCTAATTTCCTACTATTCACATTCATATATGAAACAGGCATTCATGTTTGAGGACGTCGTGACCATCTTAATTGTATCAAGTTGAGGTCAAGCCAGTTCACCACATAAACCAGAGTATCGAAAAAAAGGCAGTAAGTCTATACAGGGTCAACAAGAAAACTTCATATAGAGAGAGGAAAGAGGGTTGGACAGAGAGAGAAAACTTGATAAAAATTATATAGCTATCCACCTATAGAGGATAGGTTGACTAGAGAGAGAAAAGACTTTGCCTAGTCAACAATATGAATAGCTACCAGTATTAGCAAACAAAAAGTTTGATATACATTACAAAAGCAATAGCCAATAAAGAATAAATAGAACTACAATAAACTCACCAATCCTAGCAGCCTTCCAAAAGAACCCTCGAAACCTGAAACAAAGCAACAAAGTAGATGAGAGTGTGAAAATATACGGTGATACAAAAAAGCTACACACCATCAAGGAGAAAATCCTTTTTTTTTTTTTTTTGACAACGAAGGAGAAAATCTTGATCAAATGAGAGATAAACATTACGGTAAATTTGCGAAGGGGCAACATATATAAGCTAAAGAAGTAAGTAAAATTAGTAGTCATGACTAGAAAACGGACTTCTATGTCTTTAAGCTGACAGGCTTAGCAGCTAAATATGACAGTCAAAGGTATCGAAAAGAACAGGATAATGCAGTCTATTGAGGTTTCAGCAGGAATTTATAGCTTTAGAGTCAAACCAAGTATTCAGAATCAAACGATATGCTTAGCTTCTGATGTCTAGCAAGCAACACAAGCCTTGGACACCACTATAAAGCATTTTGTCTTATAGTGGTATATCCAATGGAGTTCAGAAATCAGAATCATATTGCGAAGTCTTTCAACTATCGGAGCAAAATTTCATGTCAATAAAAGACAACAGTTTCTACTTTCCAGTATGGCCATTATAAATAAATACTCCCTCCGTCCTAGTAGAATTGCAACACTTCCCTATTCAACTCTCACTATTAGAAAATGCAAGATTTCCATTTCGCAAGATTTGATCATGTGAATTGACCAAATTACCTAAATTTACAAACAACTCACCCAAAGGGATATGGGGCCATCTACTCAATCCAAATTACCCCAAAAATATGCTCAATGGCCCACTTGTCAACTTGGTTACCTGAAATTTGGTCCAAACCAAAATGTTGCATTTCCAATGGGACGGAGGGAGCATAAGAGACAAATCATGAAACAAAATTAAAAACTTTCCAGTCAGCAACATATGCAGTTGATGACTCCTAAGACCCAGCTAATCCTGTTATTGCATGTGGAAAGCTTATCAAACAAAGCATACTGCATCTATTCTTCTGAAAGCCAGAGCTCAGACGCAAAAGTCATTATATAACTTAACGGCACGTCAAATAAGTTATTCGCAAACTAATTGTCAAAACAGGCACTCACTCACAAGGGACCAGAGGATGTTGTTTGGAGTGCCAATAACGTTTCTCTTAGACTATATAGATTCAACTAAATAGTTCCAACCCCTGAATTTATGTGATCTCCCTGCTGCCAACCAAAAATTATGGACAGAATATTCCTATGAGCAATACCTACCTAGAAAGTACATTTTATAAGCAGTAACCTAGTCCTTCTGTTATAGACTTGAAGTGAAACAAATTTCTAATCAGTAAGCAAGAAGCTGTTCTAGAGCTTAAAAGATCTGAACCAAAGTGGGTGTACATGTTTCACAAAGAAAGATCTAAAACCGCAGTGGCTGGACATGTTTCAAATCCAGTTAAATTATTGCGAACTACACATCAGACATTCCTTATTACAATGAAGGTGATAAATTTCTAATCAGTAAGCAAGAAGCTGTTCTAGAGCTTAAAATATCTGAACCAAAGTGGGCCTACATGTTTCAAACAAAAAGATTTGAACCGCAGAGGCTGGACATGTTTCAAACCCAGTTCAAATATTGCGAACTAAACATAAGACATTCCTTATTACAGTGAAAGTGAAATAAACACATTCTTAAGTGAATAAAATTTCACATGCCCCAGATTCATGGATTTGAATTGAAGAACCTACTGCTCAACAACACAAACAATCAACGTCATAACGTTCGGCTATTGAAACATCATGGGAGGTTTTTTTTGGTGAGACGATCATTTTCAATGCTAGACATTCCTTCCATGTTCAGATACTATACCAGTTAATGCAAATGGTCACTTTAGTCCATATCCAGGCTACCAAAAGGATGCTTAAATATCTACTCAGGTCAACAGCAACTACTTGCAAGCAAATCCACAGACATATTGACTGCGTTTTGCGCAGTTGACAATACCCTAAACAGACTACTGATGATTTCGCAGTTCGTCTAGCTTACTCCCCAACGTCCTGGATATTCTGAAACACTGTCATTGGTTGTTAGGTTCTCTGCAATAGCAGAATGACGGGCCATAGCCTTGACCACATGACATGGCTTCTTTCTCTCCTCAGGGACCTTTATTCACACCCCTTAACTCCAGTGATTACCAAGCCACTCTTTTATTTGCAGCCAACCTCATTTTTCTGAGAAACTCAAATACAGAGGTTGACCGCTGCTTAACCCAATAAAAGGCTCAACATGGAGCCAATATGTTGAAAGGAGGCATCAACCGGGAGAAATTCTTGTTAGCGTTCTGCAATCAACACATCAAGCTCCTAAAAATGGTGCGAATTCTACTTTTGTATCTCCTAGCTAAGGGGACTGTAAAGTAGGCAGGCAACAACCCAAAGGTAGTTGCCTAATATGTGAAGGTATTAGTTGGTATAGGCCATCTGACTCTTGTAAGTTGTAACAGTGTGTTAGTGAATGAGAATGTCAGTAAATTCCGAGCGAAAGGCGGTGCCGCCCACTATATATAGGGGGATATGATCTCACAATAGACTACCCTCACTCTCCAAATATGGAACCATCATTTACATGGGATTCCAGAAATCCAAGAACATTTTCGTCAACTGGTCCTTTTTATTTTTGATAAGAAAAACTAATCTAAAAGAAACCAAGCAATGAAGGAGGGGTAAAAAAAAAAGATCATAACAAAACCTATAACTATCTATTCGACCCTAAATAGTTGCATTTACTAAGAATTATGAATCCTCATGCTGCCAAACAAACATAATGGAGGCAATTCCCATAATATTCATACGGGCAGCTGATTTCTAGTTGAGGATGTTGGTTCAACAGGTGGCTGCCTGAGCAGTGAAAGCGCAAGGTCCCAAAGCAGTAATGTCCTTAATCGTGCTATTAACCTAAACTGAAAAAAGTTTCTAGCTTCAAAGCAGGAATTTTTACTACAGTCCACAAGATCTCGACTCCACATAATTCACAATCAAGTAGAAAAACTCCGAAAGAAGAACTCCTAAAATTGATCATATGTCTCATACTTCAGAATCCTGAGTTGTGAATCAACAAACCAGCTCAACAAGAACAACAACAATCAACCCAATCAATTTCCCATCAAATCCAGCAATCGCGGCATCGTACAATGAATCAAATTTCTCACTAGTACGCAAGAAGCATCACTATTGCTCAAATAATCTAAACCTATAGAGCTCAACATGTGGCACAACAGGCAAACAAAGCTTCGGCATTTTGACTAAAATCAACTTCACAACTGAGTCAAATGTCTAAGTTGCAACTCCATAAGTTCCCGGATTTTAAATTGAAACAGCTACTCAACACCAACTACAGCGACCAACAATCAACCTAAAACGATTCCGCAATTGCAGCATCATGGAACATCCGAATGCACACACACCTATCAACGCAATTGCAACTTAAATATAAAAGCAAAACAAGCACTAGCATCTATACCAACAAGTAAGCTATAAATTTCAACAACAACGACAAACAATAAAAGCCGAAAAAGCGAAGAAATACCCGGTTCTCTGCTCAAGGATGGCAGGAAAATGCATCTTGGTATAAGCACACGTACAGATCACCAACAACACCACCGTCAAAAACGAATGAAAATTGAACAACGCCGACTACAATAAAACCCATAAATCAATATTCATCTCATCCCCACATACCCAAAAAAAAAAACTAACTAATCAATTTACACAAAATTCATAAAGAGCAACACTCGGGTAAGACGGTCCTACTGGTTGATCAACCCGTCTTATCGACTATCGTAGGACCGTCTTACCCAAGTTTTGACATTAAAAAGAGTGCATTACCATAACTTAATCCCCGAAATGTCGTCGAATACCTAAAAAAAAAAAACAATAGTTACATGATTGTCATAGCAATTGAAACCCTGATAAATTAAAAGATATAAATAATCATATAGAGAAATGCACTAAGAATAATACCTCGATAAATCGAGAGTTGGGAGATCAGAGTATTATTACAGCTCAAACGAAGATTTAGGTGAAAAATTGGCGAATTAGGGTTTTGAAGATCGCAAAATTGGGGTCGAATACTATACTTAATTAGTGTCTAAATAAATAGTCTTTTAAATGAGAAATTGTTTATTTTTTGTTTAAGACTAATTAAAAATTTACTTCAACTTTTTTAAAAGTTATTTATGTATTTTTCTAATATAAAATTTTTAATGGATTTTTCTAATATAAGTTTGAGCGTGTTATAAAAAGACATTTGTTATTTCCTCTGATTTTAAAAGAATGACATTTTAACTACTTTTACGTAGATTAATGGTAGTTGTGTTACATGGTTTTTTTAATTAATCCTACTCTTTTTTAGATTTTTTTCTCTCTTGGAATTAGTAAACTACTTATAAACAATTT
>CAAKMY010016904.1:0-34790 GCA_901111285.1 Corrigiola litoralis | reverse complement strand
TAGCTAGAAAGTAGTTAAAATGTCATTCTTTTTACAAATCAAAAGGAGTATTAGTTACTTTTGTGAATAAGAGTTGATGTGATTATTAGCTATTTTTATAAACCAAAATAGCTAGACATTTTAGTTTTTTTTTTTTTGTGTGTTAATTGTTGGTGTTATAATATTATTTTTAATGTATATTAATAATATTTATTATAATTTGGTGACAAGAGAGATTTGAGCATGAATCTAAAAAATACCAACTATGTATTATATGAATATGCGTTGTACTGAAGCAAAGTTGGGATTTGTGAATATTGAACCCTATACCACTTGTCACTTGATTTAGTAAGAGAGTTATAACAAATCTTGATATTTCATTTTTTTTGTGCCTCTTTAGTGACCGGTTTAAGAAGATTATGACACGAAGGATAATATTATATACACCATGCATTCTCACTATGAGACGATTATAACAAATATCGTAAGAATCTCTACGGTGAAAGATTCAAAGTCTATTTTTTTTTTATTAGAACTCATGACTATGGGGCATATATTGATCGAGTATGCTTAACTTAATTGCTTTGATGTTAATCTATAATTTACATATATTTTATTGATCTCAATTTCACATTCAAAGTTCTTATATTTTTCTGTGCTCTCCGCCTTCTAATAAGCATTTGTTTTTTTTTTATAAAAAGAATACGTATTTTGGTTTCCAAATTTACGTAAACTCATAATAACAAGACTGACTAGACGAAGGAGAAAAAGGAGTTGCCATAAACCAAAAGTACAAAGATTAAACAACACTATAGCAGACAAGAATGACACTTAAGCTTAAATTACAATGGATAAACATTAAAACAAAACAACCCATCCAAACCCCCTACTAAGTATTAACCCCCCAACCCGCGCATTCTTGAGAACAAAAAAAAGCTATACTTCTAAAGGAATCCAAAAACCAGGGACCAAAAGCTTATGAAACTTGAATTGGTGAAAAAATTATGTCAGTTGCTCAATTTCTTTCTACTAGCTTGATCACTGAATTTGAACAAGAAATAATCAATGTACCAATGTTTCTAGTTTCCAACCCTCTCAAGATTTTCTGACACAGTTTTCATTCGAGGTCGAACCTCAGGATCACCCTCAGTGCAAGTCAGAGCAACATGAAAAACAGCTAGTACTTCTTTCTTAGCATGCACCTCTTGCAACAGCATTGGGTCTACCATTTCTGACAGCGGATTCTCCTCCTCGAAACCCTTCTTAACCCACCTCACTAGGTCATGGATCTCTGTAGAAGTCGACGTCGTTGGCGATGAGTGTTCAGGAGACTTCCCTGTTAGTAGCTCTAGTAAGACGACCCCAAATGAGTAAACATCCCATTTTTGTGTTGGCCTACTTCCAGGGATCCTAGCCTCTGGAGCGCGATAATTGTTTGATTTCTCTGGGTTAACTGGCTTAATGTAGGGGAGTGCTCCTCCCATGAAGCCACCGGAGGAGGAAGGGTCGTTTCCTGTAATGCTAATCAACCGGCTGAGGCCAAAGTCTGAAATGTAGGCTTGAAACTCACTGTCTAGGAGTATGTTGGATGGCTTCACATCTCCATGGACAAATTTTCTTGGACTGCATTCGTGGAGGTAGGCTAAACCCCTTGCTGCTCCTTTCGCGATTTTCAACCTCGTGGTCCAAGTTAGGCTTGTTGATGGTTGTCCTGTTCTCCCTGTCACAAGAAAATAAGCGTAACAATCACCCCTAGTTTCTTACTAAACTCATGAAATTGCTATAGTATATTGTGTAAGAAGTTTACTTGACTCAAAATTGTGTAGTAATAAAATACTGCAACATGGATTTAAAAATTATAGATTTGTGATTTGATGAATAGAATGATTGATCCTGATCCATGATCTAAGGAGAAGAGCTGGAAACATCTATACTTCTATAAGTTTAACTCAAACCACATGCATTCTTATATGATTATTTCGAGCGATAATAAGAGCCAAGTCAAAGCAATCAGCAACGAACTTCTAGCACTCAAAACCTGGCCAGTCGAGATTGGTAAGGCATAGCAAGTTTTTGTCCAGTCATTAAGTCCTGGGGTGTTACAAAATGGCACGTATGTTATGGTCTACCATATAGAGTGAGTTATACTGTGTTGAATGTAACATGAAACAGGATTATCTCAAGTCCAAATGGGTTCATTTAGCCACTAGGTAAGCAGTGAAGTAATGTTAGCAGCTGTGTGGATCAACCACAGATAAATATGGATAAAGACTAAAGAAATATGATGCGAGAATCTTGGCAGCCAGAACATACAAGTGAGATCAGCTTGGTTATCCTACCTACATTTCAGCTTAAAAAACTAAGATAAATATTATTGGATGGTTCATGGATCTACACCTAAAGTATGCGCCTATAATGTTTTACAGCGAGCAAAGGTAGGCGTGGACTTGGGACTTGGAAGGCCTCTACTCATTGACAATTTGACTTATAATCTAACATCTAACACTAATATGTCATACAAGATGCACTAAAAAGCATCCAATGTTTGTTAGAAGTGCAACCAACTTGGTGGACTGACCAAACCAAGAACAGTCTACCCCAACTACCAAATTTAGTGGCATGAAGATGACCAAAATGCATTTCCGAGGCTTGATATAATTCAGGTGGAAAATGAGGGTGAAGGTGTGAACATCAATGTTCTAGGGGAGATCGTCACTGTCTTAGACAATATCTATACACTCCAATAGTACATCACACAATTCTTTCAGAATACACTTATCTTGATGGACCTTTGTATTTTATAGTACTAATTTGATTTTGGCCTTGATATCTATAAAAGGAAGAAATTCGGAACATTTACATTGGTCATGAATCTAAAGAGCAAGTCGTCTAGTGGTTACGAGTTGAAACTTTGAACCTGCCTGGGAAAGTCTGCATTCTCATATTAACTGCTGTATAGATTAAAAAAAAAATTGTCATCGATCCAGTGGTACACGAGACAAGGGACCCACCAAAGAACCACTCATTGTATATACTATATTCACACTGAAATGTAATTACTAAGTTACATCAAGGCCCCAGACCATCTAGCTCTATATTAAAAAACATTTAAAGAGTAGAAATTAAATAAAAAAGGATTTTAACTTTGACTTCTTAAGGAGGGAGTACCATAAGTAATTAGTTGGCCATAAATAAGCTAACCTAACAAATTCAACTCCCTGATCCAGGACAGACATACAGAAAGGAAGGACCAACTGCAACAGCATGTACTGTATCGTGGGACTTGGGACATTGGCATGTTAGTTTTTTAGACTCCCAAAATTGATGGTTGAGTATTAAATTCTTGTATAAATAGGTACAATGGTTAAGAGAGGAGGATTATTCACCAGGCTTCATAACAAAGGCAAACATACCATATTCACCTACTGAGCAATTTCACATGCATATCCTATACATTAGTGCAAGTTTGTTATGGATGGTATGGCCCCCAACTTAATTGTCTTGGTGGCGTATGTAGGTTTGAGAACTACAGTATCACTTACCATCAGTGCGCGTGCTTCTAAGTTACAATCAGTGACAGTGTAACACTGGAATGTTGAAAATATAAATAATGAAGAGTACAAAGAATCAAACTTCTTATATTGCCTGAGAATCTTAGACGAGGTAACATGAGTACATCACTATGAGACGAGTCTTTTAACCTCTGTATCATGAAAAAGCCCATCACTCTATAAGACTCACCTATCTGATGTATCATCAGCGTTAAGTTTTTTTGTTTTTGTTTATTTTTGAAAGCAATCATCAGCATTAAGTTAAGACCATGAATGATAAGATAAACATAAACCATCAAATTTTACCATCAAATAAGTATTGTAGACATTTAGGTGCACATGAGTATTTCCTTTAGCAATATGGATCCGGACAAATCAGTAGCAAAAGATTTAAAGATCCCCTGATAAATGTGGACCATAGCAAATGACAAATTAGTAGTATCATCTGACTAATGACAGCAGACAGGCAGTACACTTCGCATTTTGGCATCATTTTAACAACAAATATTCAGCCTGCTAAATGCCAGACAGAAAGCTAATTACCATGCTAAAATATCTACTACTACTACTAATCTAAACAGACAAAATAGTATGCAGGCCATATAATAAGACATTATAATAATTAAGAAGAAGTAAAGAGTTTGGACTGACCTCTAAGAGCATTAGCAAGGTTGCCATTAGAAATGAAGTCAGAAATGAGCAACTTCTCATCAGGAGCCCAGTAATAAGCCCTCAACTTGACCACATTTGGATGCTTAATCTTCCCAATGGCCTGAATCTCAGCAGCAAACTCCTTATATCTTTGTTGATCACCACCTTCTCCTAACCTTCTAACAGCAACTGGCACACCATTTGCTAGCACCACCTTATATACTATGCCTAACCCACTTTTCCCAAGCACATAAGCTGATGCTCTCAGTAACTCATCCAACTCAAATGAAAAACCTTTATCAATTGCCACCAATTCTCCTTCCCCATCCACTCCATCACCACCACCACCTACAGAGCTACCCTTTTCCGAGTCACTCTCGATATCATGGCTCGAAAACCCTCTCAAACACGAGCAAAATCCCGGTTTTCCCTTACCATTTGCTCCAAGTTTTATCGTCCCGGTGCAGCTACATCCAGTAGAATGGTCCTTCCTCTTCCAGTAGAGGTAAATCACAACCAACCCCACAAATGCAACAACCAGAGCATCAACTGCGGATATCAATAATATCAACCCCGGGCTTAGCCCTTTTCGCCCTGAGCTAGTCCCACGAGCTGAACTCGTGGAACTAGAATTATTATTAGAATGGGTACAGTCTTTCTGTAATGGGAACCCGCATAAGAGCGGGTTACCAAGAAAGGCTGTAGGCCCCTGGTTAGCAAAAGAACCTGTTTGGGGAATCTCCCCAGACAGGTTATTCGACCTCAGGTCGAGGCTAACTGTCATGGGAAGATCCCCAAGCGACTTGGGGATCTGTCCGGTAAGACGATTGAACGACACGTTCAACGTCTCGGACAAAGACTGTAGCTCCCCAAAGTCCTCGGGGATCTTCCCAGAGAGCTGATTAGACGACAAGTCGAGCTTAACTAAGTTCGTCAACTGTGTCCAAACCCCTGCAGGAATCTGCCCGGAGAGCTTATTCCTAGCTAAAGTAAGCCGCTGGAGCTGCCTACACTCCTTCAAGCTCCTCGGAATCTCGCCCGAGAGCGCATTATCCGAAACGTCGAGGTTCTGGATTCGCGGCAGAGAGCAGATAGACGAAGGAAGTGGACCAGAGAGGTTGTTGTTGTAAAGATATATGCTGTGTAGTGAAGTGGCATTGAAGAGCTGATCAGGAATGGACCCATAAAACCGGTTCCCATGGAGGTTAAGACGACGTAGGGAAGTAAGCGAGCCTAGCTCCGAGGGGATATACCCTCGGAGATTCTTACCTGCGACAGAAATTCCAACGACCCTGGGATTGGGTGTAGTAGTGGAATTTCCGTCGCAGGACACCCCGGTCCATCCACATGGATCGGGGTCACCCTCGTCCCAGTCTGCAAATGCTGCAGACTGGGACAAGGACTTGTCCACAGCTGACTTAAGGGACAAGAGGGCGAGCCCGTCCGGGGACAGGGAATGTACGCTAGTATTAGTGATCATGACCATCACTAGTATGAAAAACAATACAATTTGGTAAAAATGAGGCTTCATTTTTTACAATAAAAGAAAAGAAGTTAAGTGTTTGTATGAATGTGTTACATGAATGTGAGGAATAGTATAGTGAGCTAGTTAGTTGGAGTATTTGGTGTTGTTTGTTGAATGTGAAGAGTGAATAATGGAGGGAGACAGTTGAGGAAGGTATTAATGTTGAGGATTTGATTAGGTGTGAGGGGTCCACCTCCCGCCAAATGAAATGAGGGGATCAAAGGAAAGTGTATGGATGTTGATAATGGGGTTGAGGAAGAAGGAAGTAGAAGCCAAGGAAAGCAAAGTTTGGTCTTTTCTTAGAGGTAATCAAATGCTAAGCCTACTACTATTATTGTATTTGGATATGGTCACTTCGATCCATCATGATAAACACAGTAGTATATCACAATATGTTTTTTGTGTTGAATCTGAATGGAGCGTACATAGCGTAGATAAGAATTAAACTCGTATATAAATATAACAATATGTTTTTATTTTATTTTAGATGTAAAGTAAGTGTACAAAGTCATATATATAAGAACGAACTCCTTATATGGGTGAAACTGAGTATGGCACGATTGTGTGATTGTGTCAAACCCCATTTCTTAGTCTAGCACAGTATGTTTTTCTGCATTTTAAGGTTTGATCAGAAGTATTTGTAATCTTGTAGATCACCAACTGCGAGCTATGTTGGATTTTTTATTGTTTAATGTCTACATTTTTCGACAATGGGACAGATAAAACTCAATTTCTCTTTGCTACGACTCAACACAAAGCTACTTGGATTATGTGACAATTACTTGGGGTAAACAGTAAACTATGTAAATTCAGTTTGATAGTCGACTGTTATGTTAACTAGTTGATATCATAGCAAGCTTATGTCTTACATTAGTAAAAAAAATTATGTCCACAAAAACAGATATGTCTTCTACGCTACTGATTCTAAACATTAAAATTCTGAGACGAGTATAGTTTCAAATGTCCAAATCTTAAACTCCTTTTATGTGTAAAGTGAGAGTGGACACCCTCAAATAAGGCCAATACATAGGACCACGGAATTGATGGACAAAACTCAAATATGATTTGAATCCATGGAACATAAATGAATTCATTTACGTTGTGTGACATATGAACTTTTAACTCAGTGTTGTGACTTAATATTTGTTACTAGGTGTAAGCAACTACTAACTGCAAACAAGATACCATAAAATGAAGAAAAATGAGATGACGTATTTGGGTTGTATTTATATTGGACGCCACTGTTTTATATATATTATTGTAATAATCCATATATTAATAGGATCCATCAAACCCTTTGAAAGAAGTTGACGCTTAAATTGAATATTACTCAATGATGTCCCATTATTATCCGTAACCAGCTATATTGTACTAGTACTCCATAATCTTCATATCCCATAGCAGAAATCAGGAAAAACTTGTCTCTGAATAGTAACTGATGAACAGTTGACACTGATTTAAAAGCTAACTTTATTTAATTTAGTGACTACGTACTACGGAGTATAATGGAAATATGATTATCTTCTATTCTCAATCATGAAATTGCGCTTAGAAGCTAACGAAACTCAAGTGATGAGATTGAGAGAGGAAGTTGCATGTTCTTTCCAGCTTGTATGTTTTTTGTCATTTACATGTTCCCACTGCCAACCACAATAGTTTAATAAGGAGTTGTAGAAAAATTAGGCATGAAATAAACATTAAGGTACTTCATAATGCATGTGATGTACTACTTACTACGGCAACTCTGTCGGGTTAGCTTTGTCGTCATGAACTTGTATGTTCTCTCAATTAACTTTCAAGATGGCACATTTCAGGAAATTGACATTGATACAAACATGCCACAAAGCAGATGCTTCAAACAAATCTACAAGAAGACTTTTTTAATCGAGTTTGAGATTGATATTTTCCAAATTCCAAATTTCCAAATTCCAAATTTCCAAATTTCCAATATAGATTTTCTTTTACATCATGTACATTCATTTGGAAAATTAAGATATTGGCATTACTCCATTAACAGAAACTCGTTTAAATCATGACCTATCCATAAATTTATCTGATCACCTTGTATTTCAGGCATAATTCTTTTTTTATAAAACTGATTCGGGCCTGAAAATTACCGTAGTAGTCTAGTCTTGGATCTTGCATGAACTCCGATCTCCGACCTGGTCCCATTTGTACACATCCTCAAGAGCTGATGAGCTTCAAACACATCCCCACGCTCCATGAGATACGTTGACAATTCAATACTCATGCACGGTTGACTAAAAAATGAAGTACGCAGGTTAACCACGTGTGGCTACCAACCAATAAATTTAAAGTAGATGCATGAGGTAAATTAGTCCGGAAGCATAAATTAGTAAGGAAAGATATGATTCTACATTAACCAATAAAAGATCGCGGTCCGATAGGAAGAGAGGATATATTATTCCCTCAAAGAGCAAAGCAACAAATTCCAATAATTAATATGTCACTGAATATTTCATGTACTTCGTATTCAAGGGATGTTCTCCACAACGTAATAGAGCCCAGCTACCACCCACCATGCACACAGAAAGCAAACAAAATAGTGAGATTTATTTACAAAATCACAAGTGTTGAATCACCATACCCAAAAACAACTTGATCGAACGACTACCTATAATCGGGAAGACGTCTCTTTTTATCTTGGGTCTACTAGAAGACATATATCAAAATCAAACTACGCTGTGATTGCCAAAGACGTGCTCCGGCCTTCAATCATATAACAGATTCGATCGCTTTGTGGACGATTTTTCTCCCAGTTTAGTGCATGTTTTATGAAGCAAGAAAATGTGGACCTAAGGTTCCATATTTGATACGGAGTACATGTGACGCTTAAATGAAGACCTCATAGAGTTGTTCGAGATCAGTGAACATTTTACAACATTCATTTACCACAATTTCACATTCGTTTCAATTGACCTTAAACATTTCGAGTCGAACAGATGAATCTCTTCGTATGCGGTTGAGCAGCCCAAAACACAGCGACGGGAAAAATTGTATGTCAATGAAGATTCACATATAATCTCTAGATAACATAGAGCAACGAATCCGAATCATTCATTACAAGGTAGAAAAACATACAACTTGTTTTCATTCATATCAAACACATGAAATCATCAGGAAACAGCCTCTTACTAGCATGTCTAGCTACTTCAAGCATCTATTCTTATGGACTTGGCTGCAACTGGAAGATAAAAGTGTGTTTCTTCCAGCTCGCGCTTAAGCTCCACTTACTTCGGCCATTTCCTGCTCCACTACGGCTGGCACAACTGGGTAATATTTGTAATGGAGGTCACTAACATCATCCCCATAGAGCTTCTTCCATCCCTCAGCCCCAACATAATAAACTGGATAGGAGAGACAGCAGTCAAAATGGGAACAAATCAGGCAAATCCCATTTAAAGTGGTGGACAAATGGGTACAGGAGAGTAAGACATACCACTAGCAACTCCACCACTAGCTCCATCACGGAATGTGGCATGGTAGATAGCCCGTCGACCCAATTCAGATGCTTCCTCAATTGTCATATCATACTTATACCTGGAAAACCCATCACAAGGTTCATAACGACACTTCGAAAGAAATTTGAGCTAACTCAAAATTTAAGTTTTCATAAATCAAACATATAAGAACAATTGGCAACAGTGCAGGCCAAAGAACACCTATATCCAGACAGCCTCAATCATAGATTTGGTCCTCTAGTATTGAAGAACACCAAAAGAATTCCTGAAGCATTATACAAGAATTTTGCACAAAGCTAGAAAGCCCAATAGAAACTCCTGAAATGCATTTTTCCAAGTAAAGCAAGAACCTGTTGGGTTGCTTAGCACTTACAAAATACCAGTGGTTATATTAATAAAAGAGAGAGAGAGAGAGAGGGTCGCTAAAACCACGTAAGCAAGATGACGTTGTGACAAGACAACGGAGGAAATGTCCTGTGTCTTATCACCTTATGTGATCCTCTCAACAGTCCAATTCTCAACAAAAATATGGGAGGATTATATTAAGTAGGTCACCAGTGAGCATCAAACATGTTCAATGCTTTTCATGTAGATTATAGGTGCTTGTTTTCATGTGGAAAGCACGTCCATGTTTCGTATAGTATGAGCCTATTATTATGACTGCAACATATACCAGAGTCCTGATATGCTTTGAGCTAGGGTCTGACTGGACCAATTATGGATGCAGAAGGCGACACCAGCCACCATATCGGATTTTCACTAAATGTGACTGATAAAATCCTCTGCATTCTTTTGGTCACGTTCTCACAACTAGACAATAATAACCTTACAACACTTTTCAGCAATCAGAAATGAAGGCAGATATTGACAAAACCCATAATATGTCCAAGAAATAGAAACGAACCCATTATCAAGTACACCATATGCATACGGTGAACCAGATCCAACAGAGAATCGCTTTCCTTTGAGCCTACCTCCTTCACTGTCTACATAGTAAAGACCAGGCCCCTATGAACAAAATAGATGAACACATTTTGTAATGGCCAAATATAATACAGATAACAATCCCACTAGAAGAAGAATCATAATTTTACCGTTTCATCCCATCCAGCAATCATGGTACCAACTGAGAGGCCCATGCCCCTGTAGCTATACAAAATGTTGGCCAGCAATTTTGAAGCACCTGTGACAGAAATCCTTCGCTTGTTTGCTAATTCATGTAGCCGGCACTAAAAATCACAGAAAACCATAGTTAACTCAGGAATTCAGAGAAGACCGTTGAAAACATGTCTTTCAAAATAGAGATACATCTGCAATTAAAAAAGACTTAGCCCCCAAGTCCAAACGCAGAGCAACATAAGGATCAGTTGATAAGAAGCATTTTCAACTTGGACCAACAATATATCAATACCACGTAACTTATTATATGAATATAAGAGATATACCCTATTCAAGCAACTAACAATTTAATCAGATGTAGTTATTCATGATAAAAGGTAATGGGACTGGCAGCACTGCTGAAGGAAGATTAATAAAGGACAAGAACCAAAAGAAAGGTGGTATAAAACCTTTCGTCTTTGCCAACAGACAAGCTAAAAACAGCCCAAGGATCAGAAAACAGTAGCAACACCACAATATTGCCAAACAAAATTAGAACCTTACAAATGTTACTACAATTGAGCTACTGTTTGCATCTGCTTGCTGCTAGCCTACCTAAGTCAATATTAGCACAATTAATAAACAGACATGCTGAACAGAAGAAGCGCGGATCACACCAACCACCTCCAATACACCATATCAAAAGTAGCATGAATGGGATAACAATGTATCAATAACAATGAAATCCATCAGGGGGAAAGAGACAAAACCTTAGAGGACAACCATGATAAAAGTAGACCACCAAAAATTTGAACAGCTATTTCTAGATAATATTACATTTGTGTCGCTTAGTTTTCTTTTACACTGTCTTAATGTGCAATCATCTTGCACAGGTCGAGCCACATTGAGTTGAAGAAAGGTTATATTTATAAAGTAACTCGAGTAATACCTCACATCACATGTCGACCTTCCACGCTTGAGGCATGGAAGTATGTACAGGTAAATTTTTAAAATTGAGATAGCATATTGGTTACCTTGATGCCCAAGTTGCGGTGCCAAAACTGGCAGTCAGCAGCTCCACCAGCCATTGTACCGAGCATGTAAGGGTTGATTTCTATAATCTTTTTAACAGATTGTGATGCTGCAACACATTTCAAACAGTAATGCAAAGGTCAGTAGAGAAGATCTAATTAATAATATCAAAATTGCACTATCACACCAATCATATCAACCAATGTCAAAATCCATGTTTAAGCTTTACATAATTTTTATAAGTATGAAAGTAGATTTTCAAAGCTCTTTTGCTACATATATTGGAGCATCAATGTTGAACATTCTTGACTCAATTTCCTAGAATAGATGTTCACCGAGATTGTTTGTAGGACATCTGACATCACATAACAAGGAACAAAAAACTTACTTTTGCGATCTTGCAAAATGGTTCTAATCTTTATAGGACAGCACATAACAAGGACAGGAAACAGGAGAAGGAGATGGACTTACTGGCCATGGAATATTTATTTTCCCCTTTCAAGGCCCATATAGCCAGATGGGAAGCAAAACCACGATGAGAAGCTCGCCAGGACACTAAGAATAAGCTCAAAGGATCCTCAGCTACTCTTACGGGTTGAAATAAAAAGATGTTGAAATATAATTGTAGACTAAATCTCAAATCTTGCTGATTTCTTTTTCCTCATCAAGTTTCAATCTTCCACTGGCAAGTCCAAACAAGAGATTTTCGAATACCAAACTCCAAAAAGTATCTTATTAAATTTCTTGACTACTCAGCTCCACCCAATCGTCAAAGTGAATTGGTCACAGTGGAGGGGGGAACATAAATACTAGCAAGCAGTTAGGGGTAAGGTGTACACCTAGGACCTCCACAGACCTCACGCATGGCTGCATATGGCAGGATCCATACAAAATTATTGTTGTTGTGCTAGCATGTAGTATACTAATATCAGGGCTTTCAATATTTTGTTGCTGGTCATAATCTTCAGATTAAAGCATATGCTACTTCCAGTCGTTTATCTCAAGAATAAAACTCCATACATGTTCCGCATAATGTACATCTAACACTCTTAAAGTGCCACCAATAATTAGATCCATAGTGGGCTGATGTTGGTGTTGTTGCAGCACCACAGCATTGCGGAAGAAACTATTTGAGTTGCAAACAAGAAATGGCACAAGTAAACATACACTAGCATGAAATTTTCACTCCCTCCCTTCCACTGTTGAGTAAAAAAGTGATACCGTAAAAATCCTACACCAACCCAATACAGAGAGCGAGAGAGAAGAAGGTTTGACTAGAACATACAAATGTATCCTCCCATGCTTGCTCTAGAATCAGCAGCAACAATAACACCATGTTTGAAGATAAAAGCAAGGGTTGTAGTTCCCTTGGCCGGCTTCACCATCTGGATGGCCTCTTTCTGAAACCCATCAAACTGCAAGGAAATGCATACAATTTCAACTGAGACCAGAGTCGCTCTAACTGGGGACCACCCCCAACAAATGCAATGCAACAAGAGGAGAAATATGTACAGAAAGAGCTTACATCAGTAGCACCAGGCAGATCAAAGGACGGAGTCATTTGCAAGCCATCAAAGAGAACACTGCCAGCTCCAAAGATCGGGGCAGTTGATTCAAGACCACTTGTGTCAAGCTTCATATTGTTAGCCTGCAATTTAAGGAGGAAAAGACTTGAGCCCAAAAATAAAATTTTAAGCAGTAACAACCAACCTTTTCCCTATTGTATACAAAGGGGAAGGGGAAAATCGTTATACTTTGTGAGTCACGCACTCAAGCCCTACATATCACAAAAATAAAGTGCTTACCACTTTCATCTAAAGACGAAACCCTTACTACAGCTCCCAACCAAGAAAACCATGTGATCTCTCACTCCGTCAATCATTGCTGAAACTCTCAAACAGTAACAAAAAATAGCATCTTCACATTCGATAGCCTACCCATTCATCCTTTGATACCCGTAATTCCCCTCTTTATCCTTCTATACAGTTAGCTCACTCTCAGCCACAAACCTTCCCAGGCAAGACTGCACCAGTAAACTAGCATAAATCCACCATCAGCAATGGTCCACGGTGTTCAGAAACCAGGCAGGCTTACCACTTGCCTGTCCAAAATATCAGAGTGATTGTTCCTCACAAAGATGTTCAGCACAGGATCCACTCGTTAGTCCCAAATAATGCAAATTTCCTCAGCAAACAATATGCAGCAACAGCAGCATCACAATTCCAACGCCTACAAAGAGGATCCTGCCCACAGGGGGGAGTCGCATGTACCCAACCCATACCCGTGAAACCGATTAGCAATTGAAATTTTTTATGGCTTATCCAACACACCAAATCACACTAATTGTCTCCTCACCCCGCCCCAATGAGCTATTGGTCTGTGGTTAAACTGAGGTACATCAGATCAAGGGTTTAAATACTCACCCTCCCCTCTCCTCTACCCTAAGTACTAGTTGTACTAGCTTTTATGCCTCCTAACCACCTCACCTCCCCCCCCCCCTTGCCAACACATACAAAGTCTCCACCAAGTGGATAAAAAGAAAAGTCATATATACATCACATCTACAAAGCTCGGACTCTTCATTATCCCACAAGTAGCCGTCTAGGACACTTCTCACACAAACATGGGTACAGACACTTTCAGCTAAAAACATTCAAATTCTTAATAAACTAGCCGAGTCCGACACCCATTCACGCACCCGTATCAAATACTGAACACCAATTCTAAGCAACAAAGCATTAGATCATAGGTCCAAATATCCTCTCTCTATTGCTCATAAGTATCAAGCTACCCTTAGCACCTCCTACAATCTCCCCCACCCCCTGCCCACACGACAACGAAGCCTAAACTACGACTAAACTCTTAAAACCCACAAATTCTTAGAAAAGACGAGCTCTTTACAAGCTAAACTAACTTAAATTCCTCCAAGCCCAAGTCAAATCAGAGATTCATATCGCTCTATTGGGCAAGGGCAATCGTGGCTCATAAAAGTAGACGGTCTTTCCCAAAACTTTCTGCTTAAACCCACTTATTCAAGCTTAGCTACAACACAACTAAATCAATACACTCATAAACAAAGCCGATACAGCTCGATACGGCGTAACTCGAATCCCGAAACAAAACGGAACTCATAACCAACCCTAACCAACAACAACAACAACAACAAAGCCTTAGTCGCAATTAAAATTGCCGTCCACAACCCTAATAAATAACCCACACATTAATATAAATGCAAACTTTCACCTACAATTAATTCATTCCCACAACAATTAACAATACCATCAAATCAAATTTCAAATTAAAACCCAATCAAATGATAAAGCATTCACCTTTCCTATGCATCCACACCATACAGTATAACAAATAAATTAAATCAAAATCAAACCCATTAAAATTTTACCACAATAAACTCATAAAATCAACAATATATAAATTAATACGATAATATAATACAAATTAATTAAATAAATTAATGAAAATACTGGAATTAAGTATACCTTAGTAAAGTAGTAGTAGATCGTTAATTAAGAGAGATAAAAAAATGGCAAAGTTAAATAAACAAGGTTTCTTGCGCTGCAGACTAAGGTTACATAAATGAGATATTATAATTGGGGGCCCAATGGGCTTTTTGGGTTGTTTGTTTGTGTTCGTGATGGGCCTACTAGTGGTGGTAAACGGGTCGAGTCGGGTCGGGTTCTAATAGACGAGTCCGACTTAAATTGGGCTTACTAATAGTAGTAGTAATAGTAATAAGAAATGAATTATGAGAGTAGTTCAGTTTACTAGTTTGGTTTGTTTGCGTTCAGTTTACTAGTTTGGTTTGTTTGTGTTCCGTTCGGTTCAATTCGCTATTTCAAATTACTAGTTCAGTTTAGTGGATTTAAGTTTAGTTCACTTCAACTCGTATGTCTAGCCATAACTTATGAGTCTCACACATAAGTGCTACAATATTATTATTTTTGTTGTTCTTGTTGTTGTTGTTGTTGTTGTTATTATTACTATATATATTATCACTACACTACTTGTAGTAGTTAATATGTCTTAATACTAGTACTTTAGGAATAACAATAAAAATATTATTAGCAAACTAAACAATAATAGTAATTAATTAATAGTAATCTACTTCAGGTTCATTCAAATGGGTTTTGTTCTATGACTTCTATCAGAAGAAATAAGTCGCTAATACTAAAAAACATAGATGAAATTATGGGAATAGAGACATTCACATACCTATGTAGTTTCATGTACTTCCACCGTCCTATCAATATTGGCCTATTATCTATAGTAGGGTGTATTAACCAATTTGCCCCATTCCTATTTTGGTCGTTTTCCCCCTTTCAAATAACAAATTGTCATTATTTTCCAGATTCTTGCCCCATCATCCACTAACTTTGAGACACATTACTTTGAAAAATACTTTACTAATATATTGTGACCTACCACTACAACTTTCTTAAGATTTGGTCTAAAATGAAATGGGACAAAACCTAATTAATAGAGGTAGTGTAAAGTAATTTGTTTCTCCTTTCATAAATATATATAGGATGGCATCAAATTCGATTCATTCGAGAATCACACCCAATTTGACTTGATTGGAACTTGCAAAGCTCCAACCTTATGGAAAAGGATGATATCTTTTTATAAGTGTCACGTTTAGGTGTTTGGACTTACTTTTCGAGACTAAAGTTGGTTTGAGCACCTTTCCACTTTTCGAATAAGTAAAGAAATAAATATAGTTAGGAGTATCTCCTCTCGAAAAAAGCTCCTAATCTATCATAATACACGATGTTGTCAAATTCTTAGAAAACAGTATTCCCAAATGATGCTATGGGCAATATAATAGAATGACCAATATTGCCATTCAGTCAGCCGCACTTTGTTGTGGGTTCTTTGAAAATGTGAGAAATATTACTCAATTGTCACAGATCTGAAAAGAAAAACGTCGAAGCAATGATCTATATCTATATATATATATATATACAATATTGTTAAAAGGCGTTATTGTCACGATATTGTGCCATGTCATCTTTCATAGGATTTTGTCACGTCATCATATAACTTTCTTAATTAATTATCCTTTCCATTAAATTTTTACACCCTTTTTTTAATTAAAATGCTAAACCTCCTATCAATTAGTACACATTTAATGATTTAGGACAAATTAATGTAATAAGATTATATTTATTCTCCTTGAAAAATGATATAAGAAATGAAAAATATGAAATAGAAAATTATGAAACACATATAATTGAAAATTATCAAAAATGTTCACTAAAAAAGATATTATGAAACAACCCCATGAATTTCACGGGGCCAAAAATAGTAAATAAATAAATAAATACTATTAAAAAGCGTTGAATGCATGGGAACGTGCCACGTCGCATTCCACGTCAGCTCCAACTCAGAAGCCACATCATCAAATACCTAATTAATCACATAACTAATGTGTGTCATCAACTCATTAATCATTAATATATGATTTTTAAAATCCTCCAAACAAGGATATCAATAACCGAAGAATTACATTCAGGTCTTATACCACCTTCATTACATGAATGTAACTCCAAATGCACCTACAAAATTAATATATATATCGAATCAATAGTCTTTGGCTAATTATTGTAATAGTCATTTCGCGGTATTTTCCTACAATTAGGTCATAGGACATACTATATTGCTATCATACTCCTCTACCTTTATATAAAAAGATAAGTTATAACTCATTGTTAACGATCATCGATAATACCATTCTTATTGTCATTTCCTTCATACTTACCTATCGCAAACAAAGAAAAACCACCACTAATAATGCTCAAAACTTTAAGCATTACTCAATGAGGAATAAATAGATGGAGATCAAATTTAATTTACGTGCTACGCTCATGCCTTATAGTGACTATGTAAAAATGTTTGTTCAATACAAAAAAAATCCAACGAGAACATATCATCTTGGTGATTTATATCAATATATCCAACGACCATTCAACTTCTACAAAAAAAAAAAGTCTAATAAAAAATTTACAAAACATGGGCAACATCGAGGCCAAAAAACTATCGATTGGTATTGTATTTATTACTGGTGCCATCAAGTACCTTTGTACGACCACAAAAAAGAAGCTCAGCAAAACAGAAATAATAAGAATAAACAAGAGGAGAATATTCACCTCAGAAATTGTTTCATGCAGTATGATTTTCAATCATTATGTCTCATTTTCACAAAATTTGTGAGCTACTATAAAATCATACAATCATTATTTGTTTTCAATGAGTGGACAATAGTTGTGTCAAAATATTATTTAATGTAGTATAATCAAAAATAATTTTGTGCATCGCACGGGCCAAAATACATCTCTTAAAACTTGGTTGACACCTTCCCTCATTATATTTGCCTCATTAAATACCAAGAAAGCATTTAAATACAAACAAATGAATCGACATTAGCCATTTCCAGGCATGTATTGATCATTGACATTATCATTATTGTACCAAAAAAAAAAATATCATGTATTGACTTTGCCCCTCTCTTATACCCCAAAAAAAAAAAAACTATTGACATTATAATTATTTCCGTCCATTTCTACTACGAACTGAAGGTGCGAGAGTGATGTCTAGGTTGACATTATATGTCCTGCTATCCCAACCCAATAGCAATGCAGAGATCTATTGCTAGAATTCTGTGCTTGATCAACTTTTTTTGCTTGGTCAACTCACATCATTATCATGTATTTTCTCACTTTAACTTTACTTAGTTTTAAAGTTTTAACAAATCACATAATTTGGATAGGTGCAAAAAAAAAAAAAAAATAGATACAGAGTATTAATGCTTGGGACATATGGCACTTGAGTCAGAGTCTGTCACACTGGAAACAATGCGGCTTATCCGGTGTGCGTGGTTTGCAGACTATTGTGCATGTTCCGTGGGTTTACTTAGAGCGCACCAAAGGTAGCGGCTGCGGGTTCTTACGTTTAAAAAAAAAAATTGATTAAAAAAATAGAGGAAGTATATATTATTGATATAAAAATAACACCTTACATGAGATGGTTCAAAAATCAAGATGGCCATATATGTACATTGCCATGACTGTTGTATACTTGTATCCAAACAGTATCATTTACATTGGCTTATGATTCAGTCTCTAATTGTTTCCATACCATAGTAAGTAAAACAAGCATAAAAACTTAACTTAAACCAACTTGTCTTAATAACAAACCGATCTGGATGGTCATGTGTAAAAGAAAAGCCTTATTTTTTGTACACGGCTGGAATGAGTAGTATGAGAATTTAAATTCGAATCACTCGACCAATCTTATTTTCCTAAAAGAAATGACTTTAGTTACCAAGATTTCCAGTTTCCCACTTCAGCGCCACTTCTGAAAGAGCAGCAGTGGACGAGCCATGTACACTAAGCACACGGCAAGCTGCATCTTTTAAATCGTTCATCCTTCTGCATATATTCTTTCCTTCTTCTCCTTCCATGATATTCTTGGCGACCATTGTGATCTCCTCTCGGCCTATTAGACCATTCTCATTGGCCTTAGGCCTCAAAGCCACCTTTAGATATTCTGTTACAATCGGTGCATTCATATGTTGTTCTGCAAAGAGTGGCCATGCAATAAGAGGCACTCCATGCACTACACTCTCTAGAATGGAGTTCCATCCACAATGAGTCAAAAAGGCGCCCGTGGACGGATGGCTAAGTACATCGATTTGTGATGCCCATGAAGGGATGACCATGCCGCGGTCTTTGGTCCTGGCTAGGAACCCTTCTGGCAAGTAGTCTAGAGGGTTTTTATGGTTAACATGAAGTAGTGGTGCAGGACTCCTCACCACCCATAAAAATCTCTGCTCGCTCATTTCCAAACCATGAGCAATCTCAGTCAGTTGATCGTGGTCTAGAGTCCATGCGCTCCCAAATGAAACAAATATGACTGATCCATGGGGCTGCTCATCCAACCACTTCAAATACTCGGACCCTTCACATGATGACAACCCCGTCTGAACCAGTGGTCCGATTGTGTAAATCGGGGGTAACACCAGTTCAGGTCGTTCAAGCGCCTGCAAAGCCCCCTCTTCCAACGCGTGGAAACTATTAACCAAAATACCCTTCGCTAACTTATACCTCTCGGCATGGTGAAGCATACATGCATAATCCGCGGACTTCCTATCCTGAAGAGGATACAAGAGGTCCTTCCCATGAACTGGAACACACCCAGGAAGTTGAACATGCTCCTCCATGTCCCTAAACTCGCATGGTACTTGAGTGTCCAGCTCTCGAAGGTGGACCATCAAAGACAAACACATGGCAGAGCTGGTGAAGAACAAGTAAGGCTTGACGCCAAATTCGAAGGCCACGTCGAAGGCGTCTGTGCCGAAGAGATCAACGACGAGGGTAGTGATCCGGCGAGGCGAAGGCTGGTGGAGCTCCCTGGTGAGGTGAGCGCGGATGGCAGGGAGGGAGCGAGTGAGGGTGAGGGCTAGCCTGGTCTCGATCTTGGTGGTTGCACCAAGGTCATCCAGGTTCACTGGAGGAAGGAAGTAGTAGTCAGCTTGGTCCTTAGGAAGTGACTCAAGGATGGACATTTGGGTTGCATTTGGAGGACCCCAAGAGGAAATTAGGAAGGAGAAGGTGAAGTGGTTGGTTCGAATCATCCGCTTGGCTAGCTCAACTAGGGGAACGAGATGTCCCATGCCTGGTGTTGGGGCGATCACTATGTGAGGGGGTTGGCTTTCCATGTGCGCGATTTCTTGTAATTTGATCAAACTAAGATATCGTCTTATCGATATACTATGTGTGTTTTTTTTGGTCTTGATATATACTACCGTATGTATGTTTTTTTTTTTTGTTTTTTTTTGACAGAACTCCGTATCACCGTATGTATGTAGGTATGATATCAGTGGCCAGCAAATTAATAAGAGAAGATGCATCCAAGGATCGCCTACCAGTCTACGACGCCTACCTTTTAAGATCTCCCGTCGGTCCACTCAAACATGCTTATGATTTTTTTGTTTAAACCTTACTTCTAGAACAAATATTTTCTGTGACTATATAAAATATGCACTGCACAATACAGATAATTGGTCATGGTGGTGATGCATGTCATACTTCACGTACGTGTTGATCTCTACTTGGCTTTTACCAACACTAGTAATAATAACAGTCAGTAATTATAGTGAACTATTAAATTAAAAATAAAAATAATAAGTCAATATAAATGATGTGAGAAAAAAGTCGTCTTTGTCACAGACAAGGAAAAAGTCTAAAGGTGTAGCTAGTGTAACGCTACATAGGAAACTCTACTCTACATCCTTAGGGAGCAATGTCTGGACTATATACACTCGTATACGGAGAGAGGTATACACAAATAGGACGTGCCTTACACGCATATCGAGTCGCGTGCGGAAATCTGTTTGCAAAGCAAATTGTGATATTTTGCGCCAAACACTGTCAAGTCTGTTACTTTGTAGCTCAGCTCGATAGAAAATAGAGTAGTTGTACTGCTGTGTCTCTGAAGTCAGGTTCAAGTCCACTTTTCAGCAAATTTGTGCTTTTCATTTTTCTGTAAATTTGCTCTGTCTCTATTATCCTTGTAATAAGTGATTTTTTTTCATAACCTACTTCAGTAATCCTCAGTTCCTCACCATTTAATACTATTAATATACAAGATCCATTAAAAAAAATTCAAATATCCATAAAAACATAATACAATATCCATGCAAAAGTATATCAATGTCCATCAAATATAAAATTACATTTTCGATGATAATTTCCTCTTAAAATACGTATTCAGCAGAAATATACTAATTTTTTAATCAAAACCTATGTCTATAATGATATAAATTTAAGTCTATAATAAAAATCCGAGTAAAAACAAAATTCATAGCAAAGGAACAGTGAGATCCATGGTATATGATAAAAATATCCATTATAAATATCATAAGTACCCATAATATAAACCATTAATATCCATAACCATTAGCCCTAACTCCGTCCACCGGACCACCGCCCCCCCTCCCCCCCCCAAAACCCCAACAACCAGCCCCACCCAACAACACACACAAAACGAACACAAGAAAACTCCGGCGACCCCCAAACAAAGTATACTGCCGTCGATGGTGGTACCTTAAGCGGCCATTGGCCGCGCTTCAACCCGACTCGTCCCCATTCCTCGTGAAACCGACGTCGTGGTGGGTCGGATTCACTCCTTCGCTCATCTTCGACGAGGGGATAATCAGAGGAGAGAGAAAATGGTGGGAAGAGGTTAAAGGGATGAGAAATGATGGTGAAGAGGAAGGAGAGAGAAATGAACGACTGGGAGAGAGAGCGTGGTGGAGGAGTGGTGATGGACTGATGGTGGAGGTGGAGGAGGAGAGAGAGAGTGAGAAATCTGGGAAGTAATGAAATGAGGTGGGCAGGATGCTCTCTACTAAGGAGCGGAGGATGGGACAGTTGGAGAATAGCGAATTAGAAAAGAATCTGACACGTGTCTTAGTCTGATTAGCGCGTATACGGTACTCCGTATACAGCCGTATACAATCCTATTAGCGCTTAGGGGCTGCCCTAAGTCTAAAGGTATTTGGGTGAGACTAGGAGGTATCTCTCGTCTCCCCTCCTTTTTTTAGTAACTCTCTCCATGATTGGATTTTATCCAACATTGCTAAGGATGATGAATCCTTAGACTGGCCTAGAAGGTTTGTTCTCACACTATGGTGGGTGTGGAAGTGAAGGAATAACGAAGTATTTGGAAGAGCTGATAAGATACCCTCTGATACTTCTATCTTTTTGCAAAGAACTTATGAGGAAGCAAGGCTGGCAGTCGAAAAACCCTTCTCGTTGAGGAAGGGAACTGTACAACAACAGATATTTGTTAGATGAGTATCTCCACCATCTGGTTGGGTAGCACTGAATACAGATGGGGCGGCTAGAGGAAGTCCTGGGATGGCAGGAGGAGGTGGAGTCTTGAGAGATAGTACTGGATTCTTCTTGGGAGCTTTTCAAGAGAACTTTGTAGTCTGCAATGCTATTAGGGCATAGCTTCTTGCTTTTTCCAAAGAACTTAGGTCATCGAAAGATTCTACTCTACCTGGACAATAAAGCTTACGTTAGTTTAATGCAAAGGGATGATCCTACCTACAGCAGCAATAAACATGTGGTGGATCAATGTCGCAGATTGATTGATCAAGAAGGCTGGCAAGTGCATGTCACTCATTCTTACAGGGAAGCTAATTGGGTAGCTGATTGGTTGGTTAACAAGGGTGTTGATCAAGTTTTTCAAATGATTATTTTGACCTCCCCTCCACAAGACCTCATATCCTTCCTAGCAGAAGGTGTTTTCGGCGTGGCTCGACCTGCACTATATCTATGTAACCTTCCGGGCTAAGCCCTCTTATATACCAAAAGAAAACAAGGAAAAAGTCTTTACGTGAGTGTTTCATGGACTTTTAAAAGGCTTACGGAATTTCTATGAATAAATCTTTAGAAACTTTTGAAAACCGTTGGAAACTTGTTTGAAACAATTTTCATGAAACCAAACGGCCCATGAGACAATTTTTCATTGTTGTCCTATCTACAAAAGGCTCAACGCTTTGTTAGACTTAAGCCAACTAGAGGGGCTGGGCCCATGTTTGTGTGACCATGAAACAAGCAATAAAAGTGTAAGGCAACAGAGATGTAAAACAGATAGTAAGAACTAGAAAAATGCTGGCTGTGGGGTTCGAACCCACGCGCACTTATGTGCAGAAGATCTTAAGTCTTCCCCCTTAACCTCTCGGGCAAACCAGCGAATGTGATAATTCTGCTTATATAATAAGATATAGTTTCACCTTGAGCCTTCTTGGTGCTTTGTATTTTTAAGGATGATGTTAGGTGGCACACTGGTACTAGACTACTAGTATCGAATTTAGGCCATTATCATGAGCATCCTATTTTTAATATGAACTTTATATAATTTTATTTTTTATTGTCACTTAGATAACCCTTACGAGTTTGTACCAAAAAAAGATAACCCTTACGAGTATATATTTGCGTTTAAATTATTATTGGTTAATTAGTGCACTGGACCATGATTAGAAAACTACTCAAAATTAAGCTTTCACTGACAAAGCTTCACAAATTTAGATGTCGTGACTTTTTTTTAAAGTTATTTTTTATATCCACTTTCTATGGAGTCAAAGATTTACCAATCTTGGATTTGGGAATATATTGTACTAAACCAATAAGGCTTGTATAACTTGTCACGCCTTTTTTTTATTAAGGATTAAAAGAGTTTTATTCATCCAAAAATGGAACAAAAACTCCAACTACTTACAAAAAAGATAGTCAAAGAAAACCATACAAGTATACAACCAACCTGTCAAACCAAATACCTAGTAAGCTCTAATCAAGCAAGCTACTAGCAGTAACATACTAACATCTACCAAGCTACTGTCTAATCCTAAGAAAAGTCTTAAACAAATAGTTTATTCGATCCTATACAAAATAGCATCAAAACTTCTAATTTTATCAGCAAAATTCGATTGTTTCTTTCGAGCCAAATCTCATAAATAGTTGTTGCAACAACACATCTTAGTCTCCTCTAACTCCAATGCTTACCCTTATAGTTTCTGCTAATCCACAGCAATTCACAATGAACTTCAAATGACTTCCTTATAATGCCCAACCAGTGAAGTACGGAACCCCAAACGTACAAGTGTAAAAGTTTGCAGTGGAAGTACAAATGTTGAACAGACTCATAATCAACATGACAAAGAGCACATTGATTTACGATGCACAACCCCCTTTTACATATATTATCAATGGTAGCCAAACCATTATGAAGAGCCAAGTTGCAAATGAAAGAATGTTTAGGCATAACAGAGCTATCCCAGATAACCCTACTATGCATTGATCTCAGAAAATCATAAGCCTTTTGTACAGAAAACTTTCCTGCAACAGGCCACTACTTGGACTGCTTCATTAATGCAATAACACTACAAACACCCCCAGCTTTAGTGATCATAAAATCACTAATATGAAGTAAGCAAGTCCAACTTCTAGGACAGCCAGAAGTAATACCAATAGCCCCATAGAAGCATTATCAAGTCTATACTTGCCAATCAAGCAACTCCATACATCAGACTGCCCCAAGTGAAGCTGTCACGCTTTTATCGTGAAGTAGTAAGTGGTGAGTACATTTAGATATGTGGTTAATTAGAAATAACTTCTCTCATTATAGGAGTAATGTTGCATACACCCTCTCTCCTCCTCCTCTTCTTGTTTTGGCGAAACATTTTTTGTAAGCAATGTGGTAAACAATGTTAGTTATTGCTACTTTACAACTACTCTTCAACATATTTTGGTTAGATTTGGTCTAGTTGATCCATGTCATTTAAGTCAAGTCTTTTTTTTTTGAAAGTCAAGTCTAAACTATGCTGATTAGACTCAATTGATCTACTTGCGTGGGCCTCCATGGTTAATTAATTACAATGGGCCAATGTGGGATTTTTAGTGTAAACATTATTCTAGCAATCTAATGTGTTAGATAACAACCCATCATTATCAAGCACATTAGTGAATTCGTACACGTCATAACTCATAACTCTTAACTCATAACATTTGTGCTCCGAGAATTAAAGGTCGGGCCATTGTGAATGTACTGACTGAGTTCTTATACACGAATACATGATTATATTCTAAGCATCCATTGACATTTAGTACTCCGTAATAAATTACAAGGGGACCATGTAAGTAGCACAGGTACATGTCCATTGTATTAATATTGAAGGCATTGAGACGTACGTGGGGTGGGGAAGGATATGAATATATGATATAATATCCCTCTCCGTATTATGAATCTGTATCAATAGCCTTCAAAATGTGGGAGACTAGTCATCTGGCACTTAGAGAGGATCCCACTAACTACTAGTGATGCACTTAGCATAACCACCACGGCCATTAGACTTTTACGGTCAATTGAGTGTTCGATTAATTAAGGAGGTTTATTATAACTCATAAGGCGTTGGGAAAGACTATAACTTATATAAGTGACGGAGTCATCTTTGTCCAACGAAAAAAATTTCTTTGATTTGGCTTAGATTTGTGTGGAACTTTGTTTATTTTAGCTTGTAAGTAACTAATCTAACTTTATCACAAAAGTACCGGACTTTTCTAAAAATTTGCATAAGACCATGTAGAACATTGGTCGATTAGTAGTATATGATAAGTAAATATTATACAATACCTTATAGAATGTCATTATTTGAAGAGCTAGAATCTGGTACAATGATATTATATATACTTTTCAATCACAAGATGTGGATTTAATTCTAATTTCGACTTTATATGCTTCAGACCAATAAAATAAATTAACAATATTCAATGTTTCGCATCAAAAAAAGGTTAGCATATGGAGGAAAAATAATAATAAGCCTTCTTATTTTGTAAGAAAAAACAACTAATAGTGTTTATTTTATTGCTTATTTATTTTTACATTTGACTAACTAATTACGGAGTATTGTTGAAGGAGGAGATTCAAATTTATGATAAAATAATTTTCAAATGAGTTAAATTCTCAACATATAGGTCAACCTTATTCCTCAAACAACTGCCCAATGCATAAACTACTTTGTCTCGAGGCCTTACCCTTGCTTGGGAATGGGGATATAGGAGAATAATACTCTATCTTGATGAGGCTTGTGTCAAGATTATGGAGAAGGATGAAGCAGGTTATGGAAGACACAGACATGTCATAGATTCTTGTCGTAATCTACTTGCAAGGGAATAATGGCAAGTGCATATTGCTCATACGTATCGTGAGGCTAATAGAGTGGCAAACTGGTTAGCTAATTGGGGAGTGGAACAAGCTGCTAAGTTGACTACGTTCAAGCTACCCCTTCGGGTCTTAAGAATATCCTAGTTGAGGACATTTCTTGTGTGGCTTATCCACGCATTATTAGTGTGTAATCTCATTTTATTTTGTTGGGCTTCGGCCCTGTTTCGCACCGAAAAAAAAATCACAAAATCACGATGGCAGCGCAGCAACATTTTCTATCAGTTTCGTTAGTGTTATTCGATTCAAACAAATATTCTTGATGGGCACGTAATGTGATCTGTGTCTGTATAATTTGAGTCAAAGATTCATAATGATTGTCCAACAGAATATATTAGCCTATATACTTTACTCCAACTAGGAGTAATCTTGAAAATGCAGGACTATTAGGAGCAAACTTGCCTCCCATTATATATTTATATTATTTCTTGCAACAAATTTAGACTCGATGATATGAAAGTAACTGAGTAGTGTCTAACCTTAGCTTCCTGAGCCCGGACATTGACCCCACCTATCTACAATTCCAAAGATTTAAACTGAACACTGCTATGATTTGGTTTTTGCGTTTAATTTGTTTCAAAATCATACATGTGATATTTGTCTTCTATAGTTTTATGTCTTTAAATTGAGGCGAAGGTAGAATAGGTTATGCATTAGATTAACGACATAGGTTAGTAGTTTATAACATGTTGAATAATTAAATTAGGTTAATAATTTTTGTTAAGTGACAAATTTTTTATATTCCTTAAAAGATGAAAATTATTAATATGGAGGCAATTTTGTTACAAAATAAAAGACCCACTTTAAGTTATCACCCATCAAATTGGTGATTAACGAAAAATGGGTGAATCTAGTTAAAGTTTATCCAAGCTTCAACTACCTTAAATTGGTCTCAGACAAGATTCTATATAATTACATTCCACAAAGGTACCCAGAGAGACCAATTAGTAATTAAGGGGTTGTTATAGCTTAACCATATATCTCAAGTTTGAGACCGTGATATTACAACAGTATTAAAACTTAGAGGAAGAACTTTGTCGTCTTAATCATCCTATGTGGCTCGATATCGGACTAAATTGAATAGCGAAAAAAATAAAATATATTCCACAAATTAAAGGTACAGAATTCAAGCTGAAAAGGCACATCAAATTCCTTGCTCAGGTAATCAGGTACATGGGAATATAAGATGTGGTTTCCACCAGCTACAATTCTACAAACTGCCAAACTTCATTTTTTTTAAAAACGGAGTAGTACAAGGAGTTAAGTTGATTGTATTAATCAAGCCAAAGCCGCTCAAGATACTTAAATTTTGGTCTACTGTATCGCTTAAGCAACAAAATGGGTAATCAAATAGAATAGAATCTAGACACTAAATTTGAGCTAATAGTCCCTAGTTATGAATGGTTTAAGCTTAGCTACATGTGAGGGTAATCATTTGTGTACATGTGCACTGTGTAGAACCACACATGGTCTAATTAAGCTCATTCCCGGCAAAACATTTGAAACAACTATATAACTCCTTCTTATGGGGGCAATTATTTCTGTAATGTCGGAAAATGATGATGAATTGATGATCTTGCGTACTAATAGATCCTTGCATTCATGATCCACGAACAAAATGTCCACAAACATTTTAGCATTATAATGGGAGATAATACGACAGTATTATGTGCCCAATTATTTTACCCTTATTATTTCTTCCTTCCCATCCCAGGGTTAGCTTATTCAACATGAATGCTATTATGCTAACGACTTATATGTTCTTTTGTTGAATTTTATTTAGCGAATGTTGTTAAACCAATCCCCTTTGCTCCATGGCATTATTATACTTGACCAATTATAATTGAACTACCGTTGGAAATTAACCATTTGTATGTTGAAAGCTTTTACCAATTGTCTTTTCGTGCAATGCATGTGAGGAAGTTTGTTGTTCTCGGCTCGCATTTATAAAAATATATATCACGATAATGGAACTAAACTTTCAAATGTGAATTGAGATAATCCTAAGAGTAAATGAGAATTTGCACATTTTCCGCTCCTTTCTAGCTACACCCTCGAGTTAACCATCAAACAAGGGATTGAACTTCCACATTTTTTTTCGATCAGGACCTGATACTTTATATTTTTCCGTCAAGAACTTGAGAGTTACGGTGTTAAGTGGTGGCTTGCATTAAATAAGGAAATGAAGAGGAAATTGGGCCACCAAAGAAGCAGCATCAACATTTTATCTTCCTCTACAAGTCATAGATGCTGGACAAGACCAGAATGCACAACATTTTACTCCGTATCTCAACTATCTCCAAGTCTCTGCAGCCTCCCCCTGCACCCCTCCTCCTCAACTCTCCCAACAACGCTCCCCCATATCTGTCTTTGCTCTCCTTTCACTCATTCTCCCCAAACGCGCAGTAAACAAAATATCAACTTCTTTTATTTCGCTATGGATGCTTCTCCTTCTTATTCCTCCTCCCCAAATACTGGATTGCCATACACAAATTATGTAGGGTATAAAAATCCCCAAAACCGGTCTTTTTGAAATAAATAAAAAATAAAAAAATGCTGCTGGGCAGTGAGTTGGGAAATATTCAGCACAAATGTTAGATTAATTTAAAGGAGTAGAGAGTTGCAAGATTATTGGTTATAGATATACTTTAGATTTTGTAAATTGAGTTAAAGATTAGGTTTACTGAAAGTTTCAAAATCATACGAAATAAAACAGAAGTGTGTTTTGTGATTTTGGGTGTTGGAGAAATGGGAGCGATTAATGGCTGGTATGAAGAACACGTGAAGGACTGTAGGAGAACTAATAATGGGTGAACATAGGAGAATAAAGAAAAAAATGATGGAAATGACTCTTTTTGGTAGTTTCGTATTTTGCCTTTTTAGTCAAACCTATATTGTCAACGATCCAACTAACGGAAGATAGCTTGAGGTCCTTAACGAAAAAAAATAAAGTATCAAGTCCTGATTGAAAAAAAAGGGGGAAGTTCAGTCCCTTGTTGGTCTGTTATTTCCTACACCCTCTATAGAGAAACAAAGTTAAACCAATGATTAATTAGAATTGGAGTTTCTAAATTCAAATTCTCATATTCCATCTCCACAACATTAGCTACTCTATTTAAAGAAAAAACTACAAACCCCACACTCATTGTAACAGTTTTATATCCTCACAATGCTTTATGATGATCTGTGCTTTCGTCTCACAAAATACCTTGTATATGCTTGCAGACACCACCCTTTTGTCAATCATCTTTTTTACTTACTGAAACTCACAATGGTAATGTGGTGGTCTTTTCCTCCCTTAAGGCCTTAATCATGTGGTTACGGGTTTGATCCTTGTCTATGAAAACGAAGCACAATTCTTGGTCAGTTGCTAATTACCTCTTAAGAGAGCACGTATATACACTAGTTGAAGGGTCTCGTTTACTTGTAGTCATACTAATTAATGAAGACTACAGGTACAGCCGCAAAATCGTTATGGTACTTCACTACTTCTAGTCGTACATTTTGTACCAAAACAAAAAAACTACTTCTAGTCGTACATGCACTTGTATAGAAGTACTAGTACTATTTAAGCTACCTAGCCAGTGGAGAAAATGAAAAAGGAAAGATTGCTACGTGGTAGTGGATCGGAGCATCTTTTTCAAACTAATTTGGAGCTTAAACAACGGCTAATTTTACTGCATAATGGCAGAGGGCTGACGATTGCCCACAATTGAAGATCATGTCTCTTTCTGGCTCAAAATTCTAAACCCTCCATTTTTATTGTATTCAGTATTCTGACCATCTTTGTCAGACGAGCATAATCTCTCAGATATTTGTGCATTTGAATACTTTTCCATTACGTGGTTTATTTTATGCCTTCTTGTCTTCTTGGTGGATCAAAGTACCCAATTTTGGTGACGAGCAAGCCATATATTTTTGTAAGTGATCAACAATGCGATTATACACCCATACAAAGGTAAAAGCAAACCAACAAGTAAAACTCAGTACTCCGTATATAATATGTATGTCATCGATCAGGTGGGAAAACTAGCTTAGTACATACTCCTTTATCTTTTTACTGAGTTTAAAATCAATTTTTTTAAACTATGTAAGTGAAAGGATATCAATATATCATACACTTGAAGTGTTAAGCTCCATGCGTGTTACAAATTACAATGCTAATTGTATGGTTTATCAAACAATGTATATATACACATGAAAGACTACCCGCACATTTTTGATTGGCTAAAATCACATAAATCTACTTCGAAATTTTATTTTTTTTACATGTATTCAAAGTTTAAACCAACTAAAATATACTCCGTACAAAGTTAAAATTCTCAATCCATAGTTAACTCGTCTTTACTTCTGATTGTGAGTCAGTAAGTTGTCTCACATTTGACTCAAGTGTTAAGAAGCTGAAAGTTCATGGTAATTCTGATTACCTTTATCCGACAGACATATGTGATATAAGCTTTAGTGAGGTTAACAGTTCGGAACCTATGCTCATGGACAAGTTTCCGCTCCATCAAGATGATATCACCCAGCAGTCCAAGAACAGCCCTTGTAACATGGATAGCTCTTCGGATAATCCATATGAGGAGCAAGTATTCAAATTTGTAAACAAAAAAGGGGTCAGAGACTCCCTCAACATTCCAGATAGCATGTTTACAATGTTGAAACAACGCAAAGATGTTTTGTTTTATAACTCTCGTTCTATGTCAACCTTGAAAATTCGTGCTTTGGATCCAAAACCGACTATTATGAAGGAGACCCTCCACAATGAACACTTGTGGGAAGCAGAGGTTTCCACTCAGGTTGCCACTCCTTGTGGTAGTGGTGAGGCTGCGAGTGATGATGGGCACCATTGCTGTCATAACATACAAATAGAAGATGGTTTTAATAGTACTTTCAAGACGAAAGTCGAGGATTGTGTGAGCTGTGTGGAGGTAAGTAATGAGACAACTTTGGTGAGAGATCATGGGGACAGAGAAAATGTTCTGATTGAACAGCAAGAAGGCAGCATAGAATCTTTTGGCTCTAATGTAGTCGACAACATCCATTGTGATAGTGTTGGTTGTTTTACATCCTCTTCTGCATCTATTGTGTGCACTCAACATCGTAGACACTGTAAGCGGCATGCCCAACCTCGACAACATCGCTTCTTCAATCGTGAAACACATGAAGGGAGGAATCATCAAAGGATGTTGAAAAGATCTCATCAGAAATGCCGGAAAAGAAGAGGTATAGCTGAACCTAACAAGTTTTTGTTTTGCAGGTCTCGTGGTCAGTTGAAGAGGCGCAGACCAGATCATGATGAATATGTTCAGTTAAGTCATTGGCCTCGGAAGCGTCACCAGTCCGTTGCTCATTCTACTGAAGCTGATCGGGAAGCTGTGTTTGAAGATTATACTTTTGTTGTGGCACATAGTAGGAATAAGTTGTCTAATAGTTCTCTTTAAGTTGTTTACTCTTTGTTTGTTTTGCCTATTGTCAAAAAAAAAAAAAAAAAAAAACTCGTCTTTACTAATGGACACACAAATGACCCAATTGCTTCACACCTTCTTTCTGTCTTTCCAAAAGAACACGTGTATCATGTATGCATGCATGGATAATCCTAAGAGAACAAGTGCCGGAGCATGTTGAATTGTGACTTGTGAGAGCCCACCAATGCCCTATGGTAGACAATTGGTGATGGACAAAGGGTTTAGCTCAATAGTCGTACGGACACTGCTAATACAGTAATACTGTACACTTTACTACAAACTCGTGGGAATTTCACCCAATAAGGGTAGAACTACAGAGAGATTGTACGTGAATTACATGAACCGTAAATCACGGAACCGAGCTGAGTTGAAAGCTAAGTACATCGTACAACGTGTTTTGCTGAAGAAATCGGTGGCCAATAACAGCCCCACGTGGACTCCAACCGTACACCTCTAATTTTCGCAAGAAACTATTTTGAGACGTTTTATGTTTTTTTATTAGTAATATTTCTTTCACTATGGTAAAAAAAAGAAACAAAACACCAACAAAACTCATATCCAATGATTATTTTTAGTCCAAATTAAATAATATATACAAAATTTTGTGTATTGCTAGTAGCCTAGTACTATAACCAATTGGATTGAGGTAGTATGAACAGTTTGTTATTGTCTTGTACTTCTTCTTGACGAAACCCATCGCCCAACTGTGTTCTTTTATAATTCTTACTACAAAAATGTCGTCCTCATAATCATAAAAAGATAAAATCTTTCCCTAAAATTAGTTTACAAAAAAGAATAAAGCTAGGCGTACATATTTTGATCTACATTATTAAAATATTTCAAGACGTATTATCTTCGTTTATGTCATTATATAGGAGTACATAATCAAGCCACTAATATAGTACATACATGTTAGTGATTGTCCAAAATTATTTTTGATCTTTATATTCCAATTAATTGTCAACCAACGTTATTCCAATGCACATGAACTTCTATCTTTGTTTTTTTATATTATGTCCAAAAGTTTCGTAGAACAAATAAAATAGAATTTCCACAATAAATATCTAGTTATTATGGGGGGCTAGAAACTTTCTCTATTATGGAGGAATTGGAAATTCCTAACACGATTCAATTCATATGTTTTTTGCACCCAAGTACTTCACAACTTTGGCAACGACCAAGAATTTTAAGTTCATGTATTTTGTTTTGTAAATCAAACGACTAATGACTTAATTTTAAACCGTATTAAATTTTTTTTATTTCGTTTAAGTGCTTCTGTGAACAATTTTTTATTTCAACTTATTTGTAATTAATTAAGATTAAAATGTATATATCATCTTGATCTTTCGATAACTTGCGAAAGAATTATATTTAGTGGCCGTCTTGTATGACGTGTTAAACTATCTTCTTTGCAAGCTCTTCACTGTCACACGAGATGTCTAGATATTATGTAATGCTATTTGTGCAAGTAGGTACGAGTCTTTGATATTGTCAACTTCTTTTTTTTGTTTTCTTTCTTTTTTCTTTTTTTTTTTTTGATATTGTCAACTTATTGACCAGTACTCTTTGAATTGAGTCTTTGGATAAATATGATTCCAAAATAGCAACCAACTTGTTGTTTTTTTATTTGGCAGTGCACAAGCCTAGTTAGTTCAAAAAAGTTCTATATACGTGGGTTTATTATAAGTCCAAATCCTTTATCCAAAAATGTCTTCATAGGCCACATCAACTCCACACTATTAGGTATGACTTTAACGAAGTATCGACAATTTAGACCCATAATATTGGAGATGAAACATATTTTGGGGGATTTGGACGGAGTTTATTATTGGGTTTATTATTGGACCCCTAAAGTCACTGTATTTTAGGCGACATGTAAAGCAAACACGGGCAATAACCGCCTCCTATTACTCTTTGCGACCGCCACCTTTCGATAGATTTCTACTAGTGACATGTCTTCTTGATATATCACAAGAAGGGCTAACCTTATAATGTTCTACCATAATGGATCATCATGCTATCATGCATGATTCGGAGAATAGTAGTGTTGTATCAACTTGCTATCATGATAAACGAGTATACAAGTTAATTGAAGTTATGCTTGAGGAGGAAAAAAAAATCGGCCATTCTTCCTACTTTATATTCACAAATTACTTAAAAGGCGGTTTATCATCAATTGAAAAATGAAATTGGTTACGAATAGATTTAAGTGCCAATTAATTATTATTAATAATGTATAGAAGTGACAGTTGAACTATGAAATAAACAATTCAATATGAGTTAACTTTAAGTAAAAAGTAATTAATCTGCCTCACTTATAGTGGTGAGAATATTTATTTTACAAGTTAAACTAATTGACATTCATATATAGATCATCATACAACATCCCTTTCTTCATAAATTTTGAATCATTACATCGTGTTTTATTTCCCTTAATAGTTTTAATGAGCCCTAAGGAAATAATATAGCGGTAAACAAATGATTAATTTCCTTTATTATGAAACATATGGAAAGACAAAATATGTGCCTTGTAGTGATTCCTGTCCATAATAATACATACTTAAGATCACCTAACATTACATACTTTTGATTGCATGTAATATGGAGCTTAAACACTTCAAATTCACAAAGCTTCACCACACAAAAGATGTTCAAATGTTAGATTAACCTTTTTAGGTCGTACATCTTGTAATTATCATTCACGAGCTTGCATCATGAGCAAAACCAAAAGGAGAAACATAAATTATTAGCCGTCCTTGTTAACTTGTCTTTCAACCGAAGAGAGCAGCATAGGGCCTCTGCCCTTCGAAGTACGGGACACTTTCCAATCAACAAAAGAACAAAAGAAAAAACTTAGGACAGTTCGCAGTTTGCCCTTATAGAAGGGTAATTGTGGCATTCAATTTGTCATTTAATAGCAGATCTGCTATGCGACAAACAAGGGAGGTCGGCAGTTGTCGGCCGGTGGATGAGGGAGCTAAAAGCGTATCAAAATCATTTTTATTTTTTCCTTAACACTAAAATATGGTACTAAATCAAAATATTAATGCATTGTTCTAGTAAGGACACCTGACGTAAGGATGGCAGAGACGAAATTATTGTACGAGATAGTAAATAAATTGATTAAAATGGTTTCCAATATGATTTCTAACAACGGTCCCGTTAACGAGTTATCCGGGATACTTGTTAAGGCACACGA